>JAECMU010122622.1:0-16747 GCA_016106625.1 Dracogyra subfuscus
TGCTCCATGATAGGTTTTTCAAAGGCTGTGATATGTGCTGTCTCGTGTCTGGAAAAGTGCATTTAAAATATTTCTGACAGAAATGTTAATGTTATTTTTACTATTCTGTGGTTCTTGATCTAGCTCAATGAGTAGAGTGCTCGCCTGAGGTACTTCGATTGTAGGATCAAATCACCTCAGTGGACCCATTCTCTGATTGCATTTTCCCCAGCCAAACCAGCACTCTGTGGCTGATATATTAAAGGCTGTGATATGTTCTGCCCTGTCTGTGGGCAAGTGCATGTAAAAGATTCTTTGCTGCTGATGTAAAAATGTTGCAGATTTCCTCTGAAGACTACAAGTCAAAATTACCACATTTCATTTGACATCCAACGGGGCGGGACATACATGTAGCCTAGTAGTAAAGCACTTGCATGGTGCAAAGTCATTTCAGGATCGATCCCCGTCCGTGGGCCCACTTGGCCATTTCTCGTGCAAGCCAGACTGATATATAATAGGTATGTGGTATGTGCTATCCTCTCTGTGGGATGGTCCATATAAAAGATCCCTGGCTACTAATTGAAAAATGTAGCGAGTTTTCTCTCTAAGACTATGTGTCAGAATTATCAAATGTTTGACATCCAAAACCCAATGATTAATAAATCGATGTGCTCTAGTGGTGTCATTAAACAAACTTCTTGGCATCCAATAGCAATTGATTAATACGTCTAAATACTCCAGAAAGAAAGAAATATTTTATTTAACGACACACTCAACACATTTCATTACGGTTATATGGCATCAGACATATGGTTAAGGACCACACCGATTTTGAGAGGAAACCCACTGTCGCCACTTCATGGGCTACTCTTATGTCGATTAACAGCAAGGGATCTTTTATTTTTGTGCTTCCCACAGGCAGGATAGCACAAACCGTGGCCTTTGCTGAACCAGTTATGGATCACTGGTCGGTGCAAGTGGTTTACACCTACCCATTGAGCCTTATGGAGAACTCACTCAGGGTTTGGAGTTGGTATCTGGATTAAAAAGTCCATGCCTCAACTGGGATCCGAACCCAGTACCTACCAGCCGGTCCCATGTACTCCATGTAATGCTGTCATTACACAAAACAAACTTTACTCTTCTCTGACTGCTAGAAGTAATTATTCCCTTACTGTCCAACTGGAGTGGAATACAGGTTTTGTGTCTGTTGGTTTTGTCTGTCTGTCTGTCTGTCTGTCTGTCTGTATTTCTGCATTTCTGTCTGTCCCACATATAGTTTTCTTTTTGACTTTTAGAAATTCTTTGAGATATTCTCTTGAAATTATGTGTATAGCTTTATCAGGTAGATTTACATATCAAGTTTGACATCCATAGGAATGTGTCCACTTTGTGACAGAGTTATGGCCCTTGATCTCAGAGATGTGCAAATTCTTTTGGCTTTTTAGGGGACATGTATTGTTTTAGCAGTATCCTCAGTACGCTTGTTCAGAATGAGATAAAAATTACTAATAAATAGCTCAGAAAAAACGACATGACTAAAAAAAAGTTTCTTGAATTTATGTTAGATATATTTATCATGGTTGTTGTAGAGTAATCGACTTTTTGAGAAATAATGAGCAAAATTGCTGCTGGAAGTAAGATTTTGTTTTAGAAAAAAATCTGCTTTACATGCACATAGTTTAAAATAGTTTTTTTTCTTAATATGTCTGGTGATAGACTTGTACGGTGTATATTTTAAAGATTTTGAAGTTTGTTGTCCTTTTTGTGACAAGGAAGTAAGAAAGGATATGTTTTATTTAATGACACACTCAACACATTTTGTTTATGTTTAATTGGCATCAGACATATGGTTAAGGACCACACAGATATTGAATGAGGAAACCTGCTGTCACCACTTCATGGACTACTCTTTTCGATTAACAGCAAGGGATCTTTTATATGCACCATCCCACAGACAGGATAATACATACCATGGCCTTTGTTACACCAGTTGTAGAGCACTGGCTGAAATGAGAAATAGCCCAATGGGTCCACGGTCGGGGATCAATCCCAAACCAACTGTGCATCAAGCGAATGCTTTACCACTGGGCTATGTCTCACACCCATTTTTGTGAGAAATGCATATAAAAGACTCCTTGTTAAAAAGAATAGCTATGACTGCTATGAATTTTAATTTTGAATTCATTTTTTACAAATAGGCACAGAATAACATTGCTGCTAGTGTCAGATCATATACTAAGCAATAATATGTATTTCATTTGTGGCAATAAAAACAAAACACAAATTTTTCTTTTGAAATTCTTTCTCCCCTTGTACATGCACTAAATATTATCTATTAAAAACTTCTGTTTAGAAATCTTATTATGACATGTGTTTGTGATCTGTTTACTTTCGTATACAGATTATAATAAAGACTGTTTGTTCTTGGTGTAAACTGGAGAGAAGAATTTAAGCTTTTATGTCAGCAGTAACCTTAAAACATTTTAAAAAAATAAAAAATACCCAACCGTGGTTTATTGAATACGATATGTCTTTACGGGTTTTGTTTGCACTGCAACACCCACAGTGATGATCATATTGCGTTATTGTGACGTGGTTGGACGTTTCTTTGTGTCGAGAATCCCGTGACCAGCTACCTGTGGCACTACACATCTCCGCCAGGTACCAAGCGAATGGTTGACGACTTCACTTTAGAAACCTTTCTGCAGGTGGGCCAACTCTATTGACATAGGTAGAGTTTCAGTAAAGGTCAACAGCAGAACTGGTGTACGAATACACGTCGTCGTCATCTTCCTCTAACTTAGATCTATATTGGGATTTTAAAATATATAGTTTAAAGTGTTCTCAAGTTAAATATGGCTGGAAACATTAAAGATATGCTTTCTTTTTTTACGTGTGACTTATGTCCAAAAAAAATAAAACATTCTTTAAAGGTGTCTTTACCATTACAACAAATAATCTTACACATTTTTTTTTTAATCAAGTTTTGTTACATTTAAGAATAAACACAATTTGACTATCTGTATAAAGTACCGGTACTATACATTTTAATAATGAAATCTAGAAAGGAATATAATTAACATTGATATTATTAATTCTTCAAGCTGATAAGAAAATTTGTAAAATCTTGATGTTCTTATGAAAGTTGCTTTGTAAATGTATATTTAGTCTGACTCATTATTAATTATTAATGATAATTAATTCTAAAAATGAATATTAAAAGTTTTTAGGTGTTTTTTTTTAATTGTGTGTTTGCCCTCAAAACTTTCAAAACAAACATCTTCAGTGGTTGGTTTTTGTGTTATTTATGTGTTATGTTATATACATGTCAGCACATAGTATACACAGAGATTATTATACAAGCTTGTGTGTCGTACTGATTATATGAAACAAGTATCAGGAGTTTTGTATTGCCCGAGTGAGATGAAGGGTAATACATGAATCCTGACACGAGTTTCGTAAAATCAGAACGACACACACGCGAGTGTAATAATTTTCTTTATTATGCATATTATTATTATTGTTGTTTTCTTTATGAACAACAAGGCCCAACTCAAATGTTTCAGCCACAACTAGAAAAAGAAGGCGAAATGACATCATATTTCAAATGCACAGGCTGAGCTAGGACTGGACAAGCAACGTCATGTTATGACGTCGCTTCTCACAATTACATCATTATACTTGTTATTACACGTGTGCTTTGTATGATTATTATTAACTCGGTTATGTTGAACCATATGGATAATAAATGCTCATCCATGCCTTCACAATTCTTACCATATTATATACAAATCATTTCTTGAATAAGATCTAGTCTTTTGTATCAAAATTTGGGCCAAATTTATAAAGCCCGGTTGTTGTTGGGGTTTTTTTTGGGGGGAGGGGTAGGTATTATCTAACACACATTTATTACTACATACATTTACAATGCTTAAACACCTATTTTTTTAAGAACTACAGAGTCTTAATGTTTTAAATTTTAATTAAATGTTGAAGTTGTAAAATTTTAATTAACTTTCAGTTAAATTTAAATGTTTATCTCCAGTATCATTCTCAAATTAGTACAGGGATATCATGGAGCAGTCCCCACAAGATACTAGAAATAGTTTTTTAAATTTAGAATTTTAATATATTTTTGAAAACTGGAATTGTCTCATTAATACAGAACAACCCTTCTGAACTGGACACCCCTTTAAACTAAACTTTTTTATTTGGTTCTGTGGATGTCCGATTTAGAGGGGTTTCACTGTGTATATATACTTAAAGTTTTAGTCATATTGTTGTGAAACTTGGTGTAAGGATATTTTGTGGAAATGTTTTAAATATTTATGAATTTAAAAATATATATACATGTGTATATTTCAAATTCAATCTGTTTAACATGGGGAAACTTCAAAATTGTTTAATAGAATAGCAAAGCTGTCCAAGCTGAGAGTTTGTTTGATAAGCTTAGGTTAAGATTTTGCATTTCATTCTATTTCTTAAAACTTGTGTTGGATAGGCTCACAGAGTATAACCGGCAAGGTCATGACTTGTGTATTAAAGACTGTGGTATGTACTGTTCTGTCTGGGGGTAAAGTGCATAATAAAGATCCCTTCTTGCTGATGGAAAACTATATAGAAGGTTGCCTCTAATGAGAATTATTAAATCAAAGACGTCCAATATCCGATGATTAATAAATCAGTGTGCTCTAGTGGTGTCATTAAACAAAATAGATGATTAATAAATCAGTGTGCTCTAGTGGTGTCATTAAACAAAACATGATTAATAAATCAGTGTGCTCTAGTGGTGTCATTAAACAAAACTAATGTTTATAGAAAAGGAAAGGAATGTGTGTGTCATGAGAGAAGACTCCTCCTGTGTTCATATAAGCTATTCCCATTGAGGATTGTTCATATACAGTGAAACCTGTCAAAACCAGACCCTCTATAAACTGGAATTCCCTCAAAACCGTACATTTTTGATGGTCCTTTTTTAAACATTAGTAAACAACATAACCTCTGTAAATAGGATACCTCTTAAAACCGGGACATTTTTTTATGGTCCCAAGGGTGTCCAGTTTAGAGGGTTTTCACTGTCTATGTTTTTAGAGACAGGGCAGCACATACCACAACCCTTGATAGTACCAGATATTTGGCAATGGTTAGGAAGGGAATAAACCCAACAACCTATTGAATCTCACGTTAATGCTCTGAAAATGAGTTACACCCAGCCAGGTGTATTAAACAGATGTGTGATACATGTATTACTGCCATCTACACCTGTGTATATCAAAATGTCTGACATGGGAGGGACATGACACAATGAGATGTTTGTTCTTTGTTTACGCCATTGTTGTCAGCTAAGAAAGTCAGAAATGTTTGGAGAAGATGTCAGGCCTACATGCAACCAGCCATATTTCGCTAAACATTTGCAAACTGCTTTGAGTGATTCTCACAGTTGTAATTTGCTTTAATGTGTAGTATAAGAAGTTAAAAGTTATAAAGTTAAAGTTTTGTTTTGTTTAACAAAACCACTAGAGCACATTGATTGATTAATCATTGGCTATTGGATGTCATACATTTGATCATTCTGACACATAGTCATCTGAGAAAACCCGCTAAAACATTTTACTACCAGCAAGAGATCTTTTATATGCATTTTCCTACAGACAGGAAAGCACACCACAACTTTTGACCAGTTATGGTGTACTGGTTGGAGTGGGAAAAAAACAGTCATTTGAATGAATCCACTGAGGTGATTCGATCCTGTGATGCAGGCACCTCGGGCGAGCATATGTTGTATAAAAACTAGTCTAGCATGAGTAAGTGGGTGACTGAATACAACCTGGATTCCATGTTGACCTTTGAACTTTTCCTGTAATTGGCAGGATTTAAGCTGAACACCAAAAATTATTTAGCAGTTTGGTGGAGTGGGGGGAGGAGGAGGTGTGTACAAATCTGTAGTCATTTTCAAGTTAGAATCATCCAAACAAAAAAATTTCTAATTTATTTTTAAATTAGCAATTGGGTATTTGCTACTTCAGTTAATGTATCTACCAAATTCAACTTTTGATCCACATTTTTGATGAGATTTGATGTCCAATGGATTAAACATGGTACTGTCTTGCTGTTTTTCAGATAAAAGTCGGAACCTGGTTACGAGTGCGACCACCATTCCTGGTTCGATGTACCCCCACCAGGTGTCGTCCATATGTGTGTCGAGCAAAGGACAGCCGCAGAATGGCTACATGGTGGAACCGCCCAAACTGAACCACCTGCCGGTGACGCGTGTCCCACCCGGGAATCTGCCCAGCCAGCACCCCATCAATCAGATCTCACCTCCAATGACCCACCCAATTTTACCTCCTCATTTTGGAAGGTTGGTATCCAGCAGATTTTTCATCCATGATACAAAACTGTTGAAAATTGAATCTTTAGTTAACTAGATGTCATTTAAGAATCATCTGTTTGGTTTAATTTTATCTTAGTTGAACCTGTATAAATAGAACATTGGTACATTGCCAAGGCCGATCCCTGCGACTGCGACAGGCGTACGCTACAACAGCTTGTTCTGAATGTGTACGTAAAAATCTTAGGACTTAGGACTTGCATATATTTGGTATATTCCAAGCAAATGTTGAGCATAGTAGTATAAAACGTTTCAAATATAAAGAATTTATAAAGGGTAGTCTCCTGTGAAAGTAATACTTAGTACCCCTTACCATGTAAATGTATATGGTATCAATATGATTATATTTTAAATGGATCCCCATTAAGAGCAGGGAGCAATTAATCACTTCCACATATTTTGTATGGTAAGGTCTGAATTAAAATGTATTGTAGAGCATATTATTGTGACTGTTATAATTACAGTCAAATTTGTTTAATTGCATAGCCCCTTTGCATGTCAAATTTATGCTAATAAATGGTTCTGTGCAACCAAATAATATGCAAATCACTGGTTCTGTGCAGCCATATGCAAATAACTGATTTATGCTATAAACTGATATGCAATAAAGTGGATTTGACTATAATTAAACTCTTTTTTTTTGTTTAATGTTGTTTTTATTGTTTTGGGTTTTTTTCAGCATGAGTAATATCAATAGTCTTGCAAACCACCAGACAAAGAAGAGGAAAATATCAGATTCTCCAAACAACACAATTAACGGGAATATGTTGAATGGTTTGAACGGCATGAATAATATACTCAGCATAAAGCAAGAACCACCGGGTATGTTTAATAATCATCTACTTAAAATAACTAAACCACTGTCTTTAAATATTTACAAACAGGATTTTGGATTAGAAACATGATTTAGGAGTAGGATTTAGGATTAGGAACAGGATTTAGGAAAGGTGACTTGTTTTAATGTTCTAGAATAACAAAATAATAATAATTTATATATTGTTACGGAAATTATAAGATATATATTTATGTGTATTCAACATTAAATTTTATTGCTAGCATTCAATGTTTGAAAGTCCGAGTGGACTTTACTTCCGAGTGACTCGATAACACTAATAATGTGATGTTATATGGATGGAATGAATTTTAGGAATATGATAACATGAATTATCAGATAGGTGATACCTGCTATAAACTGGAAGTAGTTGGCTAAATTCTGTTTTGTCCACAGTTATAATTAAGTAATATTTAATTGAAATCCAGTATGATTTTCATTCAATAGCTTCTTGTTCTCTCTGTTTCTAAGTAGGAGTTGTAACATGTCAAGAGTTCGTAACAGTCTTTAAATTCCTTAAAAGTCTTTGAATTTGAAAAAAATAGATTTTTAGGTCTTTAAAAGTCTTTGAATTGTAATAAAAGTCTTTTAAAGTCTCGTATTATGTTCATTCTTTTATTTTATTGTTCATTTTTCTCAGTCAACATCAATGCTCTGACCTTCTTTCAGCTGGCGTAGCTACATCATAACACAATAATGTTACAGCTGCATGCACTTGATATTTTCTAATTGAAAGGTTTAACCTGGCATGATGCATGTAAAAAAAGTTAAATTTCTTGCTATAGACAGCAACATAAACAAACTGATTTAGTGGGGGTTTTCTGTTGTTTCTGGCTGTTGTGTAAAAGTCTTTGAAAATGGGTGGTAAACGTCTTTGAAAATGGGTGGTAAACGTCTTTGAAAATGGGTGGTAAAAGTCTTTGAAAATGGGTGGTAAACGTCTTTGAAAATGGGTGGTAAACGTCTTTGAAAATGGGTGGTAAACGTCTTTGAAAATGGGTGGTAAATGTCTTTGAAAATGGGTGGTAAAAGGGTGGTAAAAGTCTTTGAAAATGGGAGGTAAAAGTCTTTGAAAGTCTTTAAATTTGTGTGGTCTGTAAGTCTATGAACTCTGCTTGTATCTCATATAATTTTCAGTCAACATATCCTTGTCCTGTCTGTTTCTAGGTAAGAGTTGTAACTTGTGTCTCATATTCGTTTCACTCACTCACTCATACCTTGTCTGTAGGTGTGAATTATCAACCGTTCGGGATGCCCGACCTTGGTGATGATGATTACTCATATGACCTTGATGGCAGCGGATTCATGGACAGTTCGTACCAGGTGATCAAGTGGCAGTCCTACAACCCCACCAAGTGGTGCCCCCTGGCAGACGCCGATCTCAAGGATCTGTAAGTACCTGTACCTGTACCTGTATTCCATCAGACTTTGTTCTAGTCCTGTAAAACTGAAAATATAAATTTGAATGTCTCGCCTTTACAAAGTTAAAAGTCAAGATAAAGGTAATACTTTTTTAACAGTAGTGTGGTAGCAGCAGCAATAGCTTCAACTTATGATCTTACGTTTACCATTATTAAATGTTTGAGTTTAGATCAGTCCTAGAACAGGATGTAGTCCAGTGGTAAATCGCTCAATCCCCGTCAGTGGGCCAGTTGGATTATTTCTTGTTCCAACTAGTGCACCACAACTGGTATATCAAAGACAGTGGTATGTGGTATTCTGTCTGTGGGATGGTGCATATAAAAGATCCCTTACTACTAATGGGAAAATATAATGGGTTTTTTCTTTAAGACTGTATGTCAAAATTATCACATGTTTGACATCCAAGAGCCAATGATTAATAAATCATTGTGCTCTAATGGTGTCATTAAAAAAAATAACTTTAGATCAGTCCCAGATCAGTGAAACTTGGTTTATAGTTATGGATATTCATCACAGTGCACTTAAAATGTTTATGATAAACGCAACATTTAATTCTTCCAAATTCTTGTCCTTTTTTTCTCTTCTTTTTTTTTGATATTCGATATCACATATGTAGTGCTGAAATGTTTGTATTGAAGAGATAATGTGTGATATAGAAGTGATTTTATAATATTAAAAAAACCTGTCCACATATGAAGAGTATTGGAGTTGTTTATGCAAGAATATTATCTTGTACCTAATGAACACTTACCCATAAAAGTGTCTTTGTGCCAGGCCTGGCCTCTACAAACTGTGATGTCAAGTTTGGGATTTCATTATATAACCTGTATATAAAATAAAAGCTTTTTCATGCAATTTAAAATACAGAAATAAGACATCAATAAAATTCAGTGCTTCTAGATTATGGTAGTCCCACTCCCATGGCTAGTGATATTCAATGTTGGGCTAGTAAATAACTGTTATTGTAATGCCCGACGGCTAGTGAAATGTTGGGGTCAGATGTTGCAGTTACATCTGTTTTGTAAATATGAATATCCTGCCCACACCTCAACCCCACAGTGTTAGTGTTTCAAAGTGTTGTCTCACTCTTTAGGTAACATATTTGATTAGTACTAGTATTTAGTAAAATTGTATTAACTTAAAGTAGGGTTAGTGAATTTTTAATCTTAGCTAGTAAATAAAAAAAAAATCACTGATCCCATGGCTAGTGGATTCTATAAAAATTCTAGAAGCCCTGTAAAATTTAAAAGCAAAAAACCCCAAGGATTTCAACTTCTCTGTAATTTCAGGCCTAGCATTCGCTACCGTGTTGATGCTGCCAAGGGTTTTAACTTATCTCTATTTTCAGACCTAGCATTCGCTACCATGTTGATGCTGACAATGTGTTTAACGTATTTCTATTTTCAGGACTTCCATTCGGTACCATATTGACGCTGACAAAGGTTTTAACTTATCTCTATTTACAGGCCTTCCATTCGCTACCGTGTTGACGCTGACAAGGGTTTTAACTTTTCCGTTCCGGACGACTCGTTTGTGTGTCAGAAGAAGAACCACTTCCAGGTGACAGTTCACATGGGCATCGACGGAGTGCCCAAATACATCCGCTCTCCGGACGGCGTCAAGAAGGTGGACTCTTTCTTTCTACACTTCCACGGTATTAAGGTGAGTGCTGTCATCGTCTCACATGGGAGGGGGTGAAGTCATCGACTCATAGGAGGGAGGGGAGTGATGGAGCTCTGTGGTATAGTATATTCACCTGATGTATGACAGGTTGTAAAATCAGTTTCCATCATTGGATCTTTCAGGGGTTTTTTTTATAATTTATCCCAGATAGTGGCCCACAACTGATACACCATAAGCCGTGGTATGTGCTGTCTTTTGTATGGAATAGTGCATAGTAAAACGTCCTTTGTTGTTATTTCAGCAGTGGCTTTCTAAGTTTTGAAATACTAACATGTTACACCACATAGCTGTATAAAATATGCTAAGGCATCATTAAACAATATAACCGGCCTCAGTGGTGTCGTGGTTAGGCCATCGGTCTAGAGGCTGGTAGGTACTGGGTTCGGATCCCAGTTGAGGCATGGGATTGTTAATCCAGATACCGACACCAGACCCTGAGTGAATGCTCTGCAAGGCTCAATGGGTAGCTGTAAACCACTTGCACTGACTAGTGATCCATAACTGGTTCAACAAAAGCCATGGTTTGTGCTATCCTTTCCTGTGGGAAATGCAAATAAAAGATCCCTTGATGCTAATCGGAAAGAGTAGCCCATGAAGTGGCGACAGCGGGTTTCCTCTCAAAATCTGGGTGGTCCTTAACCATATTTCTGACGCCATATAACCGTAAATAAAATGTGTTGAGTGCATTGTTAAATAAAACATTTCTTTCTTTCTTTCTTTCATTAAACAATATATTCCTTTCGTTACCAGTGAAGTTATTGTTCACCGTATATCTTAAGCTATAAACTTTAATTTAGTATTTGAATGTTCCTTTAGGGGTTTTTCTGCCTTCTTTATGCACTTTGATCATTTTTGTGTGGTTTTTACAGTCTCTGCATATTTTGCGATAAAATGTTTTAACTGCTTTAAAAAGACATTAATAATGAATAAAAAACCTGAATAAATAACATTGTGATAGTGCCCACAGTGAATAAACATCATTTCATACAAATTATGGAAATTGTGTTATGTAGGATTCTGTAGCCATACAGGAAAAGAGTAGGAGATGTATTATTTATTTTGAGTGAATTGTAATAACTTCAGGGGGCGGGGTCTAGCTACTAATGGAAAATATTAGTGGATTTCTTCTCTGCGACTACCAAATATTTGAAATCCATTAGTTGTTAAACAAAACAAATTAAATTTTAACTTTCAACAATAAGACTACATGTGTATGTCAAAATTACCAAATGTTTGACATCCATTAACCAATGATTAATAAATCAATGTGCTCTAGTGGTGTCGTTAAACAAAACAAACTTAAATTTTAACTTTCAACAATAAGACAACATGTATGTGTCAAAATTACCAAATGTTTGACATCCATTAGCCGATGATTAATAAATCAATGTGCTCTAGTGGTGTCATTAAACAAAAAAAACTTAAATTTTAACTTTCAACAATAAGACAACATGTATATGTCAGAATGACCAAATGTTTGACATCCAATAGCCGATGATTAATGAATCAGTGTGCTCTAGTGGTGTTGTTAAACAATAACTGTAATAGCGTGAGTGTTTTTGTTTCAGATGGAGTCTCCAACACAGACAGTGAAGATTGAGCAGTCACAGTCAGACCGCAGCAAGAAGGCTTTTCACCCAGTCAAGTAAGTGGCCATGGCGTTCAGCACTCAACATTTCACCTTGCACAGCAGAAATATGGTCTAAATCTCAATCAGTGGCAGAAGGGATGAAAAATGTCCAGATTTGTTCAAAAGTCTGGATTTTAATTACCTGAAAACTGTTCTATCATTGTTAGTTAATGAAATTACTAATCAGTTACTAATGCAAAATACAGAAGATTAGTGGGGACATGTATTGCTTTAGCAGTACTCTCAGAATGCTTGTTGACAGAGTTATGGCCCTTGAACTTAGAAGATAAAAACAAACTTACTTGAGTCTTGGTAGGGAACATGTGGTGCTTGTTGACAGACTTATGGTCCTTGAATTTGGGAGATAAGAAAATTTAATGGGCTCAGTAGGTAATATGTTGCTTTAGCAGTACTCTCTGAATGTTTGTTGACAGAGTTAAGGCCCTTGAACTTAGGAGATATGAAAATTTATTTTGCCAAGTAGGAGACTTGTTGCTTTAGCAGTATTCTCAGAATGCTTGACAGAGTTATGGCCCTTGAACATAGGAGATATGAACATTTATTTTGCCAAGTAGGAGACTTGTTGCTTTAGCAGTATTTTCAGAATGCTTGACAGAGTTATGGCCCTGGAACTTATAAGATATAAAAAGTTATTGGTCCCGTTAGGGGACGTGTTGCTTTAGCAATACTCTCGAATGTTGTTGCTGACAGAGTTATGGCCCTTGAACTTAAAGAGATTAGAAAATTTATTGGGACCAGTAAGGGACATATTGTTTTAACAATATTCTCAGAAGGGACATGTGTTGCTTTAGCAGTCCTCTCAGAATGCTTTTTTGTCTGAGTTATGGCCCTTGAATATAAAAAATAGGACATTCATGGGGCCCAGTACGGGATGTGTTGCTTCAGAAGTACTCAGAATGTTTTTTTAATTTCTCTTGTGTTCAGGATAGACCTGTCTCCGGACCAGGTGAACAAGATCACGGTTGGCCGTCTGCACTTCAGCGAGACGACGTCGAACAACATGCGTAAGAAGGGCAAGCCGAACCCGGACCAGCGCTACTTCCTGCTCGTCGTCATGCTGCAGGCACACTGCGGGGACAACACCTACATGGTGGCCGGCAGCTCCTCCGAGAAGATTATTGTCAGGGTAATTGTGCGTTAAAATTATGGCATCAGTCTCTTTAAGGCATCACCACCCGATACGAGTGCCAAATAAGAGAAAAGTTGATTGCATAGCGACCCAAATAAGAGAAAAGTTGATTGCATAGCGACCCAAATAAGAGAAAAGTTGATTGCATAGCGACCCAAATAAGAGAAAAGTTGATTACATAGCGACCCAAATAAGAGAAAAGTTGATTACATAGCGACCCAAATAAGAGAAAAGTTGATTACATAGCGACCCAAATAAGAGAAAAGTTGATTACATAGCGACCCAAATAAGAAAAACGTTGATTACATAGCGACCCAAATAAGAGAAAAGTTGATTACATAGCGACCCAAATAAGAGAAAAGTTGATTACATAGCGATCCAAATAAGAAAAACGTTGATTACATAGCGACCCAAATAAGAGAAAAGTTGATTACATAGCGACCCAAATAAGAGAACAGTTGATTGCATAGCGACCCAAATAAGAGAAAAGTTGATTGCATAGCGACTGATGAAATCTTAATGATTGTAATGTCACAATCAGCTATTTTCTTGACTGTTCTTGTACAAGGCACTTGTATCAGGTGGCATTGCCATTAAAAGTCTTAGAACTTTGTTTCCTAGGTACGTAAATTTTCTGTTTTGCATAAAAATGCATTTTGAGATTCTGTGAACACCAAGCTAATCAGAAACACATTGGATTTAATATCAGAGTGTGCATATATAAAAGATTCCATTTGCTGTGTGTTGTTTAATGGGACCTACAGTATGTAAATTCCTGGCTCCTACAACATCATGGAACCAACTTCTGTCTACACTAGTTAAAGGCATGGATACTAGTTGTTAGCCAGTCGATGCCCCATTACTGGTACATCAAAGGTCGTGATATGTACTATCCTGTTTATGGAAAAAATATATATGTAAAAGATCCCTTCCTACTATATCGATAGGAATAGCTTATTTTGGCCCAGTGTGTTTCTGATTTTTTATAGACCAAATGTTAAGTAAAAAATTATCATAGTTTAAAATGTGCTGAAGTGTCATTAAAGATTCCTTTCCTTTCCATTTTATTTGTAAATTGGTTTTGTGTGTTGCAGGCCTCGAACCCAGGTCAGTTTGACAGCGATGTTGATATTCCCTGGGCTAAAGGTCACACTCAGGATTCAGTATTCCACATCGGCCGCGTGGGCATCAACACTGACCACCCCGAGGAGGCGCTCACCATTCATGGAAACATCAAGCTGACTGGCCACCTGATGCAGCCGTCCGACATCCGGGCCAAGGAAAACATTCAGGAGGTGAGTTTGGAGATATCGGAGTCTTGTGCTTGTGCAATTAACATAACCTGTAGTGTTAATTTCAGTGGATGGTTTGGAATTTTAACACAGTATGTTATAAGGGAAGTTGTATCTAATGGATGTGCATTTAGTATTCTGTTATATATTATTAAGACATTTAAGAGACATTTAAAAGTGTTTTCAAACTAAAACTTTTTTATATAATGCTTGTACTTCTGCAATTAACATGACTGGTAGTGTTAATTTCAGTGGATGGTTTGGAATTTAACACAATATGTTGTAAGGGAAGATGTACCTAATGGACATGCATTTTTATTCTTTTTGTTATATGTTATTAAAAAACACATTTAAGAGACGTTTAAAAGTCTGCTGAGAATAGCCACTGCGAGAATTTCCCAATAATTTCAATAAAAAACATTTAACACAATTTGTTAGATTTGTCTCCTATTATATCAGTGTGTATTTTCTTCTTTAGCTAAATACTAAGGAGAGTCTGCAAAAGGTCTCCCCGCTCCATCTGTACAGCTACTTCGAGAATTATGCCGAAAGGCAGGAATTCTGCAATAATATTTTATTTTATTTTGTTTAACACAACTGTTAGATTTGAATGAATGTGTAGGAAAGTCTGCACAAGTCTCCCAACTCCATCCGAGGATTATGCCAAAATGGCAGGAATTCCCTAATATTTTCAATTAATTTTGTTTAATGAATGTGCATTTTTTTCTCCAGCTAAATACCAAGGAAAGTCTACAAAAGGTATCCCAGCTCCGCCTGTATAAGTACAACTACTGCGATGATTACGCAGACACGGCAGGGATTCCCAAGGACAGCCGGACGGACACGGGCGTGATCGCCCAGGAGATGATGGAGGTGTTGCCCGACGCAGTACAGGAGACCGGGGATGTCATGCTGCGGAGCGGACAGTTGATAGAAAACTTCCTTGTGGTTAAAAAGGTGACTTTTTTTTATTTTATTAATTTTTGTCAGCACCAGCTCCTTGTCTTGATTCAAATTATCAATAGCTGGAGTATTTTTCATGTTGGGGTGTTGTCAAGTGCAGATTTTTAAATTGAAGTGGGGACAAAACCTATTGTTTTTTATATATAATTTTAAAGGTCCTTGACAATTGGACTGGATAGGTTTTCAATATTTTATATATTCTGTAATATATATTGTTTTACCAAAAATAGAGGTTCCCCAGGCCCCTTGGGCCCCTGCCTGAATCTGCGCCTGGTCATTGAACATTCATTCATTCATTTATGATTCAAGTCATGGGATTGGACATAGCCCAATGGTAAAGGGCTCACTTGATGTAAAAGGGCTCACTTGTACAATCGATCCCCGTCAGTCAGCTCACTGGATCAGGGCTCGCGCTGCCGTTCGCCAAAGTCGCAAAAAAAAAATTGGCGAAAGAATTTCCGATTTGGCGAACAAATTGGCGAAAGATTTATTCCGATGTTGAATTTTAGGTCTAACCAAACTGTTAACCAGTTTTGTTCAGTTGATCCGCCTCGCGTTGTGAATAAGCGTTATTTGCATGTCCACGTGGCCAGTCTATTTTTTTAGTAGCTGCTTGTTGTAAAGCTAGAAAACGCGATTAAATTAAATGAAATACTGTTTAAGCCATGTTGCATTGTTAATACTAAATGTTTGATTACTATCGACTACAAGTTTTACTTTTTATTAGTCATGTTTTGTCATACCGATTGATGTTATAATCTAGGTCACAATCATGGTTGAGTTCATTTCTACGAAGTGGATGCGTTGGCGAGGAATACATATGATATTGTTTCTCACTTATGAATAGGGCCTATACAATAATTATTAGCTAAAACTTTCTACGTTTACAGTTTATATTTCAAACATATTAAATGGCCAAATTATAATTCATTTGTGCTATATCTACTGATATAATACTAACGCCGACAAGATACATCCTTCCACCCCTTGCACAAAAATAACAAAACTCGAATCGGAGTGAAACTGAAAAAGGTTTTTCCCCCACTTGTGTAAGATTATCGCACGCTAGTGTTTTGATAGCAATAACCATAAAGACGTTTCCTTTGTCTTTATGTTGGGTGACTGGCTATAACCTTGAGTTGGACGCTGTACTAATTATGAATAGTTTTCATTGTAAATCATACCGAGAAGTTACAAAACGAGGTCATGGCATAGGGAATGACCAAGAGTTGCGCACTTTTAAATATTAAAAAAAATAATTTAAAAAAATAAAATAAAATAATAATAATTCTTCATAAAATAAAACGGCCAGTCTTGCCATTTTGTTTCTTTAAAATAAGATTTTTCTATTATATATACAACAATACATCTATTAGTATTACCAAATAGATTAAAGATACAG
>JAECMU010122627.1:0-10423 GCA_016106625.1 Dracogyra subfuscus
ACCTGTAGATTAGAGGCCATATGGGAGACCAGTCTCTATTTGTACTGAATATGTCACCTTCTTTAAATAAAGACTATTATTATTATTATTATTATTATTATTATTATTATTATTATTATTATTATACTGTAATGAGTTTTGTATATACAACATCGGGACAACCAAAAGCACACCAGATATACAGAAATGTATATGTTACATAAAACAAAGAAAACAGACTACATGAAAGCACATACGTTTTAAACGTTTGTACCATGCAATCTTGTAACAAGAACTTACACCTTGACTTTTCATAAACAAATTATAATGAACATTTATTTCACAATAGTATAGCTTATAAGATGGCATGATTCGAAAGTTTAAACTATATTTTAATGATTGTCACCCAGCTAAGGTTTATAAATCGAAAACACTAAATGTGGAACAATAACACTGCATCATCTTCTAGAGGAAAAAATTATACAATTTTAAAAAATCAGCTAATTTTTGAAAAATACCTCACCATAATGCCTGAAAAACTATAAAGCATTATGCTTAAATTCAGAACATCAAATCATTACCTCCCGATTGAAATAGGACGGTGGAATAATACACCAGTAGAAAATAGGTTATGCACACTTTGTGATTCTAACGATATTGGTGATGAGTATCATTATCTATCTATTCACCTGTGCCTTCTTTACTAAGTCTCGAAAAATACTCTTAAAACAGTATTATTTTGTGAACCCCAGTACCATAAAATTTAAAGAGTTAACAACTAGTAATAAAATAGGTGTCCTAAGAAAAGTCAGCAAATTAATTAAAGAAATTAATGATAAATTTAAAAGACCATAACTATTTGCATCAACATATACCTCGCGGAATTCCCCATTCTTACCTTCACAGGATAAAGCCGATATCAAGCGTCATTAACTAGTTATTCTCTATTTATTATGTCCACTCGATGTATTTTTGTATACATGTATTTATATCATTTAAAGGGACATTCCTGAGTTTGCTACACTGTTTTGAGATATTATCGACTAATAAAGTATTTCTAAGAATAAACTTACACATTAAATATATTTTCTTGTTTAGAATATTAGTGGCTGTATACTAAACGTAGTTCTGGTCGTTCTAATATTTGTACTAGGTTAATTTTCATTTTATTTCCTAAACATATTTTTTCATACGTACGACATTATTTGAAGACAAAATCCAATTCTGGCTTCTTATAAATATTAAGACGACCAGAAACACATTGAATATACAGACACTGATAATCTAAACCAAAAAAATGTAGTTAATGTGAAAATTTAATCGCAGAAATATTTTATTAGTTGAAAACATCTTACAATGCAGCAAACTCAGGAATGTCCCTTTAACTATCCATATACTATATTATTACTATTTAATGTTCTTCTGTAAACCCTGTCCTGTCTTGTCACATATTATATTATGTAATTTTCCATGTTTTTCCCATATGTCGTTGCCTAACGGCCTGGGTGTAATAACGTTATGTTCTGTTCTGTAGTTAATTATTAAAGGAGGACACAATCAAGGCATTTGGCCTGGTATGCATATTCAACGATATATATAGCACATTATTGCTTAATATCAACAAGTATAAGCGTATAGTTTATTAATAAAACGGTTAAATGTGACGGCTATTATATATAACGGGCGCAGCCATTTTGTACCACCCCAGTGAATACGCCCTCTGGCGAGCTGGTGGTTACGTAATACCTAACGTGTCACGTCAGGAATTAGTCTTGGAACTGAAGAAACAAAAAATACATGCATTCCAATATTCTTTAATAATAGTCATCCCATTAAGATAGCAACAATTACTAATATATATAATATTATATTTAATACAAAATAAACCAAGATTGTAATGGACTTTACCAGCCGCCCCCTTGATTACCTTAAGTAATTCTATAAAACCTTTGATTAAGTAGACTTTCCCATCTAAAAATAACAAAACTGACCAATTACCTAGTCCCAAAGAAAAGTACATCATCACTTGGGTATCGTGAGTGGTCGTTTTTGCTCGAGCGCATCCTACCAATATGTCTAATAGTATGCATTTCTTCTTTGGAATTTTTAAAAGAAAAAAATACTGTAACTCATTTCATTATATTGATGCAAATTGAAATATATTTAGTTAAATAGTTTATTATACTATCAAGTCATTTATGTTGTTTTACAAGTCAGGTTGATGAAAGCAAAGCGCCTTGTCGTAAATTAGAGCGTTTATTTACTCTGTGCATAACAGAGAAGTTTGACTGAGCTGACGTCACTTCGCCCCAAACTACACCACCGGACGTCGCAAAAAACGAAACAAAATGGCAGCCCCCAGTTAGCAGGAATAATCGTGTTTTTTTATTAATTTTAAAATTACGCGTTTTTCATTTGTTAAAGTGTCAGTATGTGTTGGTGGTCCGGGTATGTATTTTTCCAATACATAAGGCTCTTGTTGGAGTTTACTCTATCTTTAAGGCCGTATCTACTCAACGCGGAATTGAAGAACGTTTCAACCGTATTCGTGATTTCATACGCTCGTGAACTACTTGAAGCAGTGATGATAGAAGGCGTTCGCGAAAGACTTAGCATATCCCGCAGTACTGGCGAGATCCGCCATTAGTACAACTTATAATTGTGAGATTCATTTCCTTTTTTAACAAATGTTATGATTTTTTAATCCAATTAAAATAAGATATTTCACTAGAATTCATTTTACCCAGTAATGTGTGTTTTATAGGGAAATAGCCTAAAATGTCTAACGCTTTGAAGTATATACGAAAGTTCGAAATGGAAAGAAAGAAAGAAAGAAAGAAATGTTTAATTTAACGACGCACTCAACACATTTTTATTTTTACGGTTACATGGCGTCAGATATATGGCTAAGAACCACACAAATATTGAGAGGCAACCCGCTGTCGCCACTTCATGGGCTACTCTTTCCGATTAGCAGCTAGGGATCTTTTATTTGCGCTTCTCACAGGCAGAATAGTACAAACTATGGCCTTTTTTAACCAGTTATGGATCACTGGTTGGTGTAAGTGGTTTACACCTACCCAGTGAGCTTTGTGGAACATTCACTCAGGGTTGGGAGTCGATATCTGGATTAAAAATCCCATGGTTCGACCAACATCCGAACCCAGTACTTAAGCAATATGCGAAAAATTAGAATAGTTAAATATTGGTTGAAATTACTACAAACCAGAAATTGTATCTTAAAATCGTTATATGAAGATATGTTAGAACACACCAGGTAAGATATTTACTACTATCAATAGGTTTCGGAGATGTTTGGTATAGTCAGCATGTAGATAGTGCTAACTCATTTTTAAAATGTTTAGAAATACGTCTAACGGACCAGTTTATTCAAGAGAAAGATGCTACAATAGACAAATCTCCAAAATGTACATTATATAAAATGCTGATAAATACTTTTTGTTTGCAATATTATCTTAGAATATCAATTCCTAAATGTTATGCCACGCTAATTACAAAATTTCGTGTATCTTCCCATCAGTTGCTCATTGAACAAGGAAGATATTATGGCATAGAAAGATCTGAAAGAAAATGTAAATTGTGTAATAAGGACGATATAGAAGACGAATATCATTTTTACGAATGTTTACGAATTACTTACATAAAAAGATATTATTGGTTCAAATCATCTATGTTTAAAATTGTACAATTATTATCAGTTCAAAACAGAAAAGAACTATGTAATCTTGGTAAATTTCTCAAACATGCAACCTTTTTACGTTCTAAGCATTTATAACTGTCCATCCTCCAATTACACAATCACCCATTGTATATATTATCTGTTTGTATCATTGTTTATTGAATGTATATGCATATGCCTATGAGCCGTAAGGCTTAAAGCTAATAAACTTTCAACTTACCAGCCTGTAGTCCGATGGCCTGACCACGACGCCACCGAGACCAGTTTAAGAAATGGCGACACCAAAAGCTAATGCATGAGCAATATTGCTCAACACGAAGGATCAGATTTTGTTATTTCTTAAGTTTCCGGGGAGTGATTTAGCTCAGTCGGTTGAGCGCTCGCCTGAGGTGATTGCGTCGCAGGATCGAACCACCTCGGTGGATCCATTCAGCTGACTGGTTTTTTGTGTGTGTTTTTTTCGTTCCAATCAGTGTACCACAACTGTTCAAAGACTGTGGTGTGTACTTTCCTGCCTGTAGGAAAGTGCATACAAAAGACCCCGTGCTAAATTAAAAAACAAATGTATAGCGGGTTTCCTCTGATGACTACGAGTCGGATTTACAAAATGTTTGACATTCAATAGCTGATGCAGAATTAATCAATGTGCTCTAGTGGTGTCGTTAAACAAAACAAACTTTAACAAACAGTTTTTGAAGTTTCCGTTATTTTTAACACTGTAGGTTAAATTCGTGGCTTTAAAAAAAATAATCTTATTAATCACTTACAGACAACGTGTGGTCTATTTCCACCAATTGTTATCGTGTTTGGAGAAAGAACTGATACAGGCTAATATTAATGGAAATTCTCTCTGAGAGTCGTCAGAGAAATGACAGTGTGGAGATAATTAAACAAGTTTAATGGACAGAAAAAAGTACGTTGATCTGAATTTCAGATGCCGGTCAGCGCAGAGCACCCACACCCACACATCCACAACCCGCACCCACCAGTGTGCCTTCTTTTTAACCACAGCTTCTTCGGTTTACATTCAGTCCATACTTTAAAGGTGAATCGCTATCAAAATAATTTTCGGAACAATATGATGAAAACTGTACTTAGATTGATTGCGTCTCCCAATATAAGAGCATCAATATGGCGAAAGCTCCATTATCTCTTATCTAGAATACACAAAACGAGCAAACGAGGATTAGCGAGTAGTAGGAGGAAAAACTAAACTGGATGATCTACATTCATCTGACATGGTGACCTTAAAGGGACATTCCTGAATTTCCTGCAATATTTTAAGATGTTATCGACTAATAAAATATTTCAACGATTAAACTTACATACTAAATATATTTTCTTGTTTAGAATATTATTGGCTGTATATTAAACGTGTTTCTGATCGTTCTAATATTTGCATTAAGTTAATTTTCAGTTATTTTCCTAAAAAAATATGTTTTCGTACGTACGAAATTATTTGAAGACGAAATCCAGTTTGGGCTTCTTACAAATATTAAGACGACCAGAAACACCTTAAATATACAAACATTGATATTCTAAACAAGAAAATATATTTAATATGTAAGTTTAATCGTAGAAATATTTTATTAGTCGGAAACATCTTACAATGCAGCAAACTCATGAATATCCCTTTAAAAGTGTTTCGCCCTCAAGATACTTTGAGCAACACTGCTGTTAAAATATACCGAAAAACAAAAGAAAAGCGAACATTTTGCTTTTAAATTTTATGCCAAAATTTAATTTAGTAACTTAACTGTCAAAATTGGCTGAAAATGTTCACACACAAAAAAACTAGAGAGATAACTGTAATAGATACAAAAACTAATGTTTTTTCAACCTGAATAATTTAAAATAAATTAATAAAAGGTAAATTAATATTCGCGTTTCTTTTGTTGTGCGGTATATACTTATATGCATATACATACGTCGGACTGCTTGTGATCCCTTGCAAATACCAGCGAGGGCGACCCCCACTCCCACCCACCCCGAATCGTTTCCTGTCCTGGACGGAGAGCCGGCGAAAGTCAACATCTGCGACATTGAGAGTCGTGTGCTACAGCAGCTTGTTCTGGATGTGCACGTTAAAACCTATAACCTGACCCGATATGCAAACCGTTGTAGCTTGTACTGGCGCGCACTGTAAAAGTGGCAGTCCTCCTAGACACGAGCTGGGACCATATATCCTGGTCAAGATCATCTCTACTCTACTCTGTATACAAAGTGCCTAGCAGCGAGTCATTTTATTGATACTTATTTCCGTTCTTATATCCAATTAAGGTTTAAGCACGCTATTCTGGGCACACACCTCAGCTATCTGGACAGTCTGCCCAAAGCTAGTGATTGGTGATTAGTGAGAGATATAAGTCGGTGTAGTGGCCTTACGCCTAACCAACGAGTCGTTAAAACTCGCTCTGGGTAGGAGCCGGTATCGGGATTCGAACCTAGTACCTACTAGTCTTAAGTCTGATGGCTTAACCACCACCACACCGAGGCGGGTGATATTTGAGTCATAGCTGCATACCCTCACAAATCTGTTAAAACATCTTTTGTAATCATTATTTTGCCGAGATACGGTTTTGAACGTGCTAATAGAAGATTCGTAATCGTCGAGTATGAGCGGGCAGCATAGCCCAGTGGTACAGTGCCCGCCTGATGCGCGGTCGGTCTAGGATCGATCCCCGTCAGCTAACCACTGGGTTTTTTCTCGACATAACCATATGTCCGACGCCGATATAACCGTAATTATAATGTGTTGAGTGCGTCGTTAAACAAAACAAAACAAAACAAAAATCGTCGTGTATGTTACTGCTTACATCATACACTTTAAAAATTGTAAATTGATTTCGTGTATTTCTGGTTTGTAGATTAACGCAGCAGTTTATTCGGGAAAAAGTCCTTCCTTTTGCTGGAGAAATGCCTTGAATAACATTTTGAGATCTGATATGTTAGATAATATACTTCTCTTTTTTTACAATAAAGTTTTATTTAACATTTAACGTTTTTCTCCTTGCTATTTGTTTATTATTTGTTTTGTTTTGCTTTGTTTCTCTTTACTATTTGTTTCTCTTTTCTCTTGTTTTGTTTGTTTATTGTTGGGTGTTGTTTGTTTTGATTAGGCTGTTGTTGTTTTGTTTTTGTTTTGTTAGTTGCTTTTTTTTTTTGGTGGGGGATGGATTTGGATTTGTTTTTGTTTTTTGCTTTTCTGTTGTTGTTTTGTTGTGTTTCAGGGGGTTTTGGTGGTTGGCGGGTTGGTGGGTAACTAGAGTGATATTACAGAAAAATTAAAATATGACTAAACAATGTATGATTTACTAAAATTATAGTATTATTGTTACTGTGGAAACGTAACTGCAGGGCGAGTTCGCGTATTTCTAACGTTTTTTCATAATATGTTTCTTTTTTATAACTATAGCAAAATAAGAAAGTTACAACCAAAACAAACTATAAAAACGAGATATTGTTAACCTACTGCAATTTTTAAACGGTGACCTCACCTGACATTATATATATAGAGACAAAATATGTTATAAGAATAGACTTTTACAAACATTTATCAGACATTCAGTTTCAAATAAAAATACCAACTTTTACAATAAATAAACCGAACTACATTTTATGACATATAAATCTCGTATTAAAATATTGATGATAAAAACTGACACAAATATTTACAGTTTAAAATAACAATAATAATAAAGAGATGGTAAAAGCGCCACGTGTGACGTGGAAAGAGACAGCATGCTGCATAATTGCCGTACAGATTAGATAAGAAACATTTTAGACTGAATTCCATCAGGTTCCAGATACACCGAACATAATACGTCCTGGCTTTTATCAGTCGCGGCACAATCACCACGGACGAGTTCCAATGTGATAACACTTGATACTTATATGTGCTATTTCACACACACAGGGTGAAGGTCGTACAGCGAAAACACCTTAAAGCCGCAATTTGAGTATATCTTTAATATTAAGTATTTTGACTAGATCACCCAAGTTACTTTTCTATTTTGGTGTAAAATTGCGATGTTAGCCACATAGATTAAGAATTTGATTGTAAAATAAACAAACCAAACAAACCAATAAATAATAAATTATAAAAAAATCCCTAAACAACAACAAAAATAAATAAATAAATAGCACACACACACACACACACACACACACACACACACACACACACACACACACACACACACACACACACACATAACAGAACAGAGCAGAACAGAGCAGAACATAACAGAACATACAATAACATAACATAACGTAATATAGGAAACCCGCTTTCGCCATTTAGCTGCTACTACCGAATAACAGCAGGGTATTATTGTATAAATACGTCGCTATGGTTAGAATAATTTTCTTTGTCTAATGTACCAGGTTGAATAAGAAAACCCGCGACGTGACCATCAACTACGATCGATCTTACAGCCCTTCACATCTGAGGGAAGCTCCATACCACTGATCTACGTCTCTCCATTAATTCCTCTTGGTGTATATAGATATCTTGCTACTAACTGAAACAAATGTAGCGGGTTTCCTCTCTACGACTATGTCAAAACGGCCATATGTTTAACATCGAATAGCCGATTATTAATAAATCAATGTACTCTAGTGGTGTCGTTATACAAAACAAACTTGGTCACTAATATTAAAAAATTACAGGGGCGTAGCTTGTGATTTTCAGGTGATACGCAGACTTTTTCGGCAATGAAATGAAAAATAGAGCATACACGCATTTAAAGGGACATTACTGAGTTTTCTGCAATTTTAAAGATGTTATCGACTAACATAGACTTTTTAACGATTGTAATTACATATCAAATATATTTTTATGCATAATATATTAGTGGCTATATATTAAACGTGTTTCTGGCGGTTTTAATATGTGTACTTCATTTTATTTCCTAAATTATTTATTTGTTCGTATGTACGAAATTATTTGAAGACAAAATCCAGTTTGGCTTTCTTACAAATATTAAGATGACCAGAAACACATTGACTACACAGCCAATGATATTCTGAACAAGAAAGTCTATTTAATATGTAAATTTAATCGTAGAAATATTTTATTAGTCGCAAACATCTTACAATGCAGCAAACTGTGTAAATGTAATCTCAGGCGGTTCTCAGCTGGGTACCTGCGTATATGGAAGCTAGACCCCTAAATTATATACTGTATATAAATCGCACCTTTCTCCAAATAGTCAGAGTCAGCATCAAGGCACAGTGTTAACATCACCAGGAATACAACGAGCGTCATCTTTGTTGCAACGTCCATTTATCATCAACAAATTCTACAACGTCTTCTCCATGGTGAACGATAATATTATGGTAGATATTTGACAAGTGTCTGCATTCAGCAACTATCAATAAACTTACTTGAGCTAGTAGATGGTGAAGACAGCGTCTTAAGCTTCCTCATAACATAGTCTTGGTTTATATCAAATATTACCATTTTTAAGGTACAAATTGCAGTTAACTTCCATTGTTTTCAATGTGCATTCAATGTTCAAACAAAAAAGAAATGATTTATTTAACGATGCACTTAACACATTTTATTTACGGTTATATGGCGTCAGACATATAGTTAAGGACCACACAGATATTAAAAAGAAACTCACTGTCGCTACTTCATGGGCTACTCCTTTTCGATAAGCAGTAAGGGATCTTTTATTTGCACTTACCACAGGCAGGATAGCACACACTATGGCCTTTGTTGAACCAGTTATGGATTACTGGTCGGTGCAAGTGGTTTACACCTACCCATTGAGCCTTGCGGAGCACTCACTCAGGGTTTGAAGTCGGTATCTGGATTAAAAATTCCATGCCTCGACTGGGATCCGAACCCAGTACCTACCAGCATGTAGACCGATAGCCTAACCACGACGCCACCAACGCAGCTAAGTAAGACAGACAGACAGACAGACAAATTATTTATTTACGTCTCACCTTGAGTACAGATTAAAATAAATTAGTGTAAACAACAGTAATAATAAAATAATGCTGCAATAAATGTACACAGGTCACTCTTATACAGTGTCTGTCCAACAGGAACACTGGTGAGCCCATTGCATAGTTACCGAAAATAAACCTAACAACTAAAGGGAAACAACTCCAATTTACTGACCATATTAAATTAATTTTCACACAGCGAAGTAGACCAGCTGCAGGTACCAAATAATTACGTATCTGGAGTAATAAATATTGTCTTACACAATCTGATAACAGCAGTAGAGTCAACTGCAATACTATGTACCATTCCCGTACCACATTACCCCTACCCCCACCCCTTAATTATCCGCTTTCCCCACCACGACTCCGCATCTGGAAACTTTCTTTTATCGTGGGCGTTGGACGTGCATGTAGTACAGTGGCAATACCTTCGCCTGATACGCGGTCGGTCTAGGATCAATCCTTGTTGGTGGGCCCATGGAATATTTCTCAGTCCAGCCAGTGCGCCACGACTGGTATATCAAAGGCTATGGTATGTGCTGTCCTGTCTGTGGGATAGTACATATAACAGATCCTATGCTACTAATGAGGAACATTTAATGAGTTTCCTCGCTAAGGTAATGCGTCAAAATTACCAAATGTTTGACATCCAATAGCCGATGATTACTAAATCAGTGTGCTCTAGTGGGGTCGTTAAACAAAACAAACTTTTAACTTTCCCCACCGCGGTAAAGCGCTCGCTTGGTGTGCGGTCGGTCTAGAATCGGTGGGCCCACTGCGCTA
>JAECMU010122629.1:1285-11327 GCA_016106625.1 Dracogyra subfuscus
GGGGGGGTTGATTATAAAAAACAAAATTTCATTAACTATTGCTCACAAAGTCAACATTTTCTATGGACGTCTTCATGAGGGACATACAAAAACCTCATTAACAACCTATACACCCATGAAAACATTAATAATTGTGAACAAATACGCAACAAAGATGTGTACTGAAATTACTTTCTTTTCCATTGATTCAGTACAAGACACTTGAACAGTACAACAGACACCAAGTGCTGCTGTTTTAGTTGGTTTACAACAGACAGAAGCTGGACTGTGAGGAGCTAAAAGTAACAAGTGTATATAAAATCACGCACGATTCAACTGAACGTTTTCATATGACTGAAACATCGTCTGCAAAAAAGAAAGAAAAAGAATTCAGTGAATACATCTCAGGAACAAAGATTTCATTCAGAATGACTCTTAAAAATACAGAAAACATTTCTAACATACACATTAGGGATGTGAGAGAGGCTGGAACAAAAAAAGCTTAAACTGCGGCTACGGTCCATGAGTCGTTCAAGGGCTCCTGAAGGAAAACTGTTGTTTGCAACCCCTGGAACTGCCAATAATTGCATTCATTGCTAACAAATCTAAACTGGTTATAACTTATAATATAAGGCACACATCATAAACTTGAAACCGTGAAAACTTGCAAATGAACCTTGTGTGGTCAACAGTACTAAACATCATGTTTTAGACAAACTGGAAAAGCACATGTACACATTTCCAAATAGCTCTCACATCCCGGAGTAATTACTGAATCACATGATCAACTTGGGTCATGAATGAATGAGTAATTTTAGCTATTAAAACCTTCAAAATAGAAAATTGTTTAGAATATATCAGTTGACTTACGAATATTTAATATTGTAAATTCTAAAAAAAAAAAAACATTCAGAAAAGATCATTTTGTTTACAATAATTAAAATCTTAATGTTTCGTTGTTATCATGTATGTATAATCAAAATGTATAAGGTACCATGCTCTAAATTCTAATCCAAAAACAAATCACAAGTTGTAAAAATATTTAAAACTTAATGGACCGAATTTATGAAGCCTGTTTTTCTTAAATGCAAGTGTTTAAGCATTGTAACTGTATGTAGCTACATCTATGTATGTCATAAACAGGTGTTTAACTATGTAGTTACACATATGTACATCAAACAGGTATTTAAGCATGGTAACTATGTAGTTACACACATGTATTTTATAACAGGTGTTTAAGCATTGTAACTATGTGGTGACACACGTGTATTTTATAAACAGGTGTTTAAGCATTGTAACTACCAACTATGTAGTTACACACGTGTGTCTTAAACAGGTGTTTAAGCATTGTAACTGTATGTAGTTACACGTGTAATACATAAACAGGTGTTTAAGCATTGTAACTGTATGCAGTTACATGTGTGTAAGACATAAACAGGTATTTAAGCATTGTAACTATGTAGTTACACACATGTATTTTATAAACAGGTGTTTAAGCATTGTAACTACCAACTATGTAGTTACACATGTGTGCCATAAACAGGTGTTTAAGCATTGTAAATGTATGTAGTTACACATGTGTAATACATAAACAGGTGTTTAAGCATTGTAAATGTGTGTAGTTACATGTGTGTAAGACATAAACAGGTGTTTAAGCATTGTAAATGTGTTTAGTTACATGTGTGTAATACATAAACAGGTGTTTAAGCATTGTAAATGTGTGTAGTTACATGTGTGTAAGACATAAACAGGTGTTTAAGCATATTAAATGTGTTAGTTACACGTGTGTAAGACATAAACAGGTGTTTAAGCATTGTAAATGTGTTAGTTACATGTGTGTAAGACATAAACAGGTGTTTAAGCATTGTAAATGTATGTAGTTACATGTGTGTAAGACATAAACAGGCTTTGTAAATTCGGCCCACTATTATTACTATGTTCTTACATTAGCAGGGACATCATTGTTTGTTGTTTCGTCATCATCAGACGAGTCACCTGAAGAGTGTTCTCCCATGCCTGAGTTAGGGTCTAGGAAAAAATAATGAACATTAATTAAAATGGTTTTATCTCACATGTAGACACACTGTCCTATAGAATACTGAACAGGGTATGATAAATCTAAAATACTAAATAGCTTGCATGTCGTACCATTGCTATGCAACGTGTGAACAGTTTTGGTATTTGAGTGAAAGCAAGTCAGATACCAACACTGTTCACGAGTTTCATAAAAATGGTATGACAGGCAAGCTAGTTTAGTATTTTATTTATTACAAATCAATTGCCAACAAGCCACAATGCAGTTCTAAATAAGCAGTTGTCGAGATCTACTACACGTTATTTTTCTATGAACTGGATCATCAAGTTATCTATATCACACGTAAACTTAAATAACGTCACAATGAGCCACGAGACATCAGCAGTGTAGTTTAGGATGTTGGCGTGAAGTATGCATTAATTGTCAGCTAATGAGATGACCGAATTGTTGATTGGACCAGCAAATATGGAGCTGAGTAAATCGGATTGACCAGATAGGGCAGTAAAAAGAAAGAGAAGCAATTTGACAATAGACAGTAGGCCCAAATATAACAGCCTATCTTATCGTAATTTTAATTCATGGCTATATTTTGTAATGGTACACTTTTAAATAATATTTTGTACAAACACGGTTAGATACGTTAATAATCTCTGAACAAAACATTTTCTACAGCAGTTTTAATAAATTAGTGTAATAAATAGGAAGCGAATACAATGTACGTGAAATTCATTATTTACTACATACCTTCTTTTTGATTTAACATTTAACTACACATTCTTAAATCTATAAATAAATCCTTCTTTCGGGATTTTCTTAACGTAAAGTAGCATACTATGCAGCAGTCTTGTGATGTTTCAGATACAATGTCACATAATTTGTAAATCAGACAAGAAATCAGTAACAAAAAGATGCTAAAAATAAAAATGGAATTCCCCATTTATGAGTTCCAGTCCAGACTGCACATACAAGATACAATGTTTCCCCCAGGATTTTTGTTCAGAGGGTTGGCAAAATAGTTTGACGTAAACTGAGCCACCAAAAGGTGCAAAAATGCTAGGGGAGTTTGGGGGCAGGTTCCCACATAAAATGGGTTTTTAAATTTTTATTTCCTTCATAATGTAGTACACGTGGGTGTCATGTACACTTATAGAAAGATATATTTTATAATGTTTATTATTACTAAATATTTACATAATGTCAAAACTATAATTTGAAAAAGAAGTATAAAAGTATTAAGACTAAAACACAAACAAATAAGACATATTACTGAATAACTGATTATAATTTATATATCTAAAAGTAAAATCCAGGTCTTAGATTGGTTATTTTAAAAATTAATTAGCCATGATTGAATGTATATAAGGGGTTCTAGAATTAAAATAAAAAAATCACTTCCCATACTGACCAGTGGACAAAAAAATGGAGAAAACTTGAGGTGTTTTCTCTTTTATTATACATTACCAATCCTCAAACAAAGGCAAGTCTGGTCGAACATCCCTAAAGCCAATGGGATGGCCTAAATTCTTCTACTTACTGCTCTCTAGTTCCGGTCATGTGACTGTATCGTCCTTCTTTTTCACTTCGCCTTACGGTCTGGACGTGTTTCCCTTGGCTCTGCATTGAGTCAACTTTGTTTTGTTTTTTCTAGCCTTTGGTTTCGTGTTTCTTTTTTCATGATACTATGTGTCATTATTCTAATAAGCTTTCGTTAGCTTATTCTTCGTTTCACGTTATTCACTTTTCTTGAGAATAAGTGTTTGTGAAATGTTCGTTGTTTTGTTGAATCGGGACGGTCACCATTTTTTATAATGAAATGTCGGCTGTTTTTTCATGGTTACATACTTATGTACCTAATGTTTATTATAAGATTCGAGCTTATGATATCGCGTCGTGTTTTTCGCGTATCGTCTTTTTGAATTTACATTTTTTTAAATAAACGTATTGTTGTGTTTTTGACAGTTGGTCGTCTTGTCAGACTCCATTTGCAAAGATGGCGGTCTCTTGTTAAGTTACCGCTTGTGTTATCGCGTTGTTTTGTTTTTTTCTATTTTATAGAAAATACTACAATGTCGGATGTATCTTGTCCTCGTGTTGTTAGATCTTGCTTACAATGTAAAAAGTTCATGGCGGGGGATGACCCGCATGATCTTTGTCCGGGATGTCGGGTTCCATGCGATTTATCGTCGCGCTGTGGTATCTGCACATCACTTATGGATGAATGTTTTCAGGCATACCTGCAGGTGGTTACCGGCTGGTCCAAGAAAGCGGACACGTCTTCATCAATGGTCGAGTCCGTGGCAGACGTCCTACGGTCCTTACTTCCTTCCATGTTGAAAGAAACGATGACGACTTTGACGAAACCGGCGGAACCGGGGTCAGGGCCGGTTCAAGTGTCTACCGGGCCGGAGTGGGAATCTCGGCGCCCTGAGCGGTCCACACGGCCTACCGAGTCTGGGGAACATTCAAGACGATCTTCACCATCACCTAGCTTTCGCTCGGCTTCGAGAAAGACTCCTTCTCATCGCAGTCATCCGCGGTCCCGTTCTCCTACACGGGTCCGCCCGGCGTCCACGGATCAAAGAGGTTCTTTGGGACACGGTTCCAAGTCTACCAGCTCTGTCGGGACCGTCCACGGTCCCATTCGCCTGCAGGCTCCCTGTCTTCGGATCGGATTTCCAGAGTGCAGAGGGACTTCGGAGATGTTACGCCGCCAGCTTCTACAGCAGATAACACGGATGTTGCGGAGTTTTCGACCATGCGGGATTGCCTGGCTGCCGTGTATGATTTGCTGCCATCTCTGCCTCATCCGCCGATGCCTTCCAGAAAGGGGCCGACTCCGATGATTTCGGCAGATATCCCGGTCGACGATGTTGTGGTGAAGTCACTTGCTGTGGGAACTTTGATAAAAGACGTCCAGAATTAGACAAGACTTTCAAAGAGACGGCTTCCACTGTCGCCATGCCACCGTGGTCTTCCCGGTCTTATCCAGTCTTTAACATGCCTTTTAAGGATGTTGCGCCACATCTGGACGACGATGTCCTTCGTTTGGGGAAGACTCCATGTGTGGAGTTTACTGATAAACAAGTCCATGCCATGGATACCGCACAGCGAAGGTGTCTTCACGTGTTGTCGTATTTGGATGTTTTTTTGGCTGCGATGGCTACGCAATCCAAGGACGCTCGAAGTTATGGGTTGTTCCAACAGTCAGCTCAAATGTTGGCGTATTTGACGTCATCGATTACTTCGCTGTCTTCTCAGCTCACTCAGGCTCGCCGTTCGTCTATTTTGAAGAAGTCTAATCTCGATTTGCAACATAAGAAACAGCTAATGTCACAACCGTGGTCGTCGTCATCGCTCTTTGCTGGGAAAATCTCTGATGTCATTCGTGATAACGAAAAGGACCAGCAATCCACGGCTACCGTGAAAGTGTTGCAGTTAATCTCCACTTTGGAATTGAATAAACAGAAGGCCTCTGCTACAGTTACCACTCCGGCTAAGAGATGGAAGCCATCTTTTCGGACCACTCAACCAGTCCGAAAATTTCCTATTAAGCGTCAGTCCGGTGCACCAACCAGACAGCAGGGAAAGCCCGGAAAACGATGATTTCAGCCTTCCAATCCACAACTTCTTCGACTCTACCGAACTTCGCCCGTCCCTGACAATGAATCTGACCACCGATTTAAACCTAACGCTTCCGGTATGTCCAATATCGGTCGAAACATCCACTGTTGGAGGACGACTTCGCCGTTATTGGAAGAATTGGCAGATCCTTTGTCAAGATCAGTTCATCACGAGAACTTTGAGGAACGGGTATCGGCTGCCCTTATCTTCAACACCTCCCTTAACTACTATGCCTCGAGAACCTCTGCATTCTCCGGCGCACATCGCAGTTTTGCAGGACTCCGTCAACAAACTGGTGATGAAGGGAGCTGTGCGCAGACTTGCGGTTGCCGATCTCACTCCAGGGTTTTACTCGGACATCTTCCTGGTACCCAAGAAGGATTCAGCGGACATGCGTATGATCCACAACATGGCATTTTTCAACGACCACTACCTTCACCCGCCTCCGTCGTTCAAGATGTTGACCGTGAAGGATGTCCTTGTTGTGGTGCAACCAGGAGACTGGTTAGCTTCGCTGGACCTGAAGGATGCATATCTCCATTTACCAATCCATGTCGATCACCATCGGTATCTGCGATTAGTACTTCAAGGGCGGCATTACGAGTGGACAGTCCTGCCGTTCGGAGTTTCCATCGCTCCATGGCTGTTTACTCGACTGACAGCACCGATGACTCGGTTCCTGTACGACCGGGGAATTTGTTTTTACCCTTACTTGGACGACTGCCTGATGAAGTCTCGGACGCCATCGCTGTTGACTACACATGTGGACTTCGTACTGACCTTTCTTCATCAGCTAGGATGGATGATCAACGTCGAAAAGTCTCGTTTGACTCCAACTCAGTCGCTCCAATTCATTGGTGCCTGACTCCATCCCGATCGGGGTATCGTACAGGATCCCATCGATCGGTGGAACAAGATTCAACTCATGATCAACAAGGCCTTGACCGTTGCCATGAAGTTGAGAGATTGGCAGAGTCTTCTAGGTCTCTTGACGTCAGCGCAAGATCTCACACTATGAGGGCGACTCCAATTGAGAAATCTTTAGATGTTTCTTAATCCGTTCGTGCGTCTGGACAACCCGAACTTGATTGTCCCTCTTCCTCCAGATCTCCGCTCCAGTTTGGAGTGGTGGCAGTGCCGATCGAACGTCTTAGAAGGTGTCTCTATGCAGCCGTTCCTCGCTACACATCACCTGTTCGTCGATGCATCCCTGGAAGGCTGGAGTGCTCATCTCAACAACCTGACAACAGCAGGGCTGTGGTCCACCGACGAACGGGAACTCCACATCAACATGTTGGAGTTGTTAGCAGTCTACAATGCCATACGTCATTGGCGGCAGACACTGAGGAACGCTTATCTGATTGTGACTACAGACAGCACTACGGCGGCGGCATACATCAATCGTCAGGGCGGAACACATTCCAGGCCCTTATTCCAGTTGACGTTTCGGCTATACCAGTTGGTTGACGAGATTCCGCTCCAATTACGAGCTCGTCATATACCGGGGGTCTCCAACGTCCTGGCAGATGCACTGTCCCGTCCATCAGCTCCACAGTCAACCGAATGGATGTTACATCCAGAGGCATTTCGTTGGGTGTGCAATCGACTTTGGACACCAAACATCGATCTGTTCGCCACTCGGTTCAACCATCAGTTGCGGGTTTACGTGTCTCCAGTACCAGATCCGGATGCTCTGAATCTAGACGCTCTCGCCATCAGCTGGAATCGCATGGACGCTTACGCGTTTCCACCGCCGATCCTGCTACCTCGGGTGCTCCAACGGTTCCAGCAGTTCACTTGTCACCTGTTGCTCATTGCTCCAATGTGGCCAACTCAACTGTGGTTTCCAGATCTGCTCCGGTTAGCCGATCAGCCGATCAGCATCCACTACCGCTGCCCGACTGGGATCATCTGTTGATTCATCCCATGTCAAGACTGTACCATCCACGTCCACAGTTATTCCAACTGCACGCGTGGACCTTATCTCCTCAAGTTTAACGAAGAAAGGGTTTTCACGACAGTCTACGGTGGCCATTTTGAAAGCTCACAGGTCATCGACTACTGTGGCTTACAATGTACGATGGCTTTGCTTCCACCGATGGTGTTTGCGACAGAAGCTTAGACCACATACGATACGTATACCTCGTCTTGCTGACTTCTTGTTGTATCTCCGGACTTCATTACGTCTGAAGGGATCTACCATCGCTGGTTATGTTTCCGTCAACGCCACAGTCCGTGATGTTGCTACGGGAACGAAATTGTCAGGCATTCCAGAGATCCACAAGATGATAAAGGGATTTCGCCTGGAAGATCAAGTTCAACGGTTTCGTCCACCTTGTTGGGACTTGAATCTTGTATTACGAACGTTGTCAGTGGCTCCATACGAACCTATTGCTACGTCTTCCCTACAAGACTTGACGCGAAAGACTGTGTTTGAGGATTGGTAATGTTAAAAGAAATTACTGGTTATGAATATGATAAAAAATTTCACTTGCTAAATTGTAATCACTGATAAAACAAAAAAAAGAAAGTAAAAATTGTTTTATATATATGTAGGTATATGTTTAAATTTGTATTAACTCATCATATAATGCACTTGAAAATAATTATGTAATGTTTAAATATAATTTAAAAAGAAAACCACACAAATCAACCAACCAAAAAAACCATTTGGAAGTTCGTGAAACAATATAGCTATGTGCAACCTTTAAAAAACCCTGACTTGACGAAACTGTTCACTGTTTATTTTGTTACGCCTGCACTCTGTGAGTAACAACTGTTTGGGTACCAGTCACTTAGTAGTTACAAAACAATTGTGCGAAAACCACATTGCAACATTTTGTTAACTTGGACTTTAATAAAATTACATCTGTAGGTATATTCATTTTAGTGAAGGGTTACATGCTAAAGGAAATCGAAAGAGCTTTTTTTCTTTTTTTTACATATCACTGATGTTTTTGTTTTTATTCAATCATGATGATTTATTTGTTTTCCACTTGGGCCACCAGAATCTAACACTTTTTTGTGTGTGGAATACTAGTCTATTTATGACTACTAGCATTTGCATTTTAAATTTTTAAAATATAATATCGGCAAATGAGTACAGAAGTGAGTTCTTTTTTAATGGTTACAATTTATACAGTTTGAAAATGTATTTTTATTACAGTAAGATTGTTTGGTATGTACTAAATATTAATATCTTACAAGCAGATGTGTTGCAAGGTGTGATAAATATTGTTAGCTTATCAGTAGATATGTTTGTTCTGTATGTTACAAGACAAGGTGTAACAAATATTGATATCTTAAATATAGGATTGGGTTTTTTCTGCTGTACTGAACAGTGTGTAATAAATACTGATATCTTACCTGTAGGTATGTTGTTATCTGCAATACTGGATAGGGTCTAATATATATTGATCACTCACATGTAGATGTGTTGTTCTCTGTATTACTGGACAAGGTGTAATAAATATTGATATCTCACATGTAGGTGTGTTATTCTCTGCAGTACAGGAAACGATATAATAATTATTACTATTTTACAAGTAGATGTGTTGTTTTGCGCTTTACTAAACAAGGTTTGATAAATATTGTTATCTTACACTGTCAAATAAATATTGATATCTTATCCGTAGGTGTGTTGTTATCTGCAATACTGGATAGAGTGTAATAAATATTGATATCTCACATGTAGGTGTGTTATTTTCTGCAGTACAGGGAGCAGTAGAATAAATATTGATATCTAACATATAGGACTGTGTTGGTATCTGTGGGACTGGACAGGGTGTAATATATATTGATTTCTTACATGTAGGCATGCAGTACTGGGTAGGGTGCAATATACTGATATTTTCAGGCCCTAGGACTTCTGCCGTTCTGGACAGGGTGTGATATATAACGATATCTTACATGTAGGTGTAAGGTTCTCTGTGGTACTGGACAGGGTGTGATAAATAACGATATCTTACATGTAGGTGTAAGGTTCTCTGCAGTACTGGACGGGGTGTGATAAATAATGTTATCCCGCCTTCATGTAAAATACTCGAATCCCATTGGCTGGTTACACTAAGACAAATCCCTTATACCCCGCATAAGAGAATGCCAGGCGGGGTAAAAATGACTATTGTTTTCTCATATACCCCGCCTGTCGTTTTCAGTAATTTACTATCACCTGTAATAATGCTGGGACAACAAACACTATTTAAAACAATCATAGCAATAAAATGTAATGTTTAAAAAAAAAAAAAAATCTAAATTTGTGTTCTTTATTTATTATTTTGATGGAACTATTTTGTCTCGCCGTCAAGTGCTTTCTTTTGCGTCCGCGTGAATGGACGGTTTTTCTAAGTAATGCTATAGTTTGGAGTTATTTTATTATAGTGTATTGGTTAATTAATTAACATGTCG
>JAECMU010122644.1:0-10995 GCA_016106625.1 Dracogyra subfuscus
AAAATAGATTTTAAATGTATCATTTGACAACTTTTTTACTAGCCGTTTGGCATGGCAATAGTAGTTATTTACTAGCCCAACATTGAATATCACTAGCCATGGGAGTGGGGTAACCATAATTTAGAAGCCCTGGCTTTGTTGTCTGTGTGATAGACAATTATGTTTGAAGACATCCAGAAATAAAATATTTTACATGCGCCCTTCCTTAACATAAATTCTGAACTTACTTTTTTTTAATATATATATATTAATGCAGTAAACATGTTTATGGGTTTCTTTTACATGTTAGTTTATGCATTTAATGAATATGCAAGTAATCCAACGCTTAAATATTGGTAGTGAAGTCTGAGGTCGACTTATATGATCATATTCTCAAAACGTTTTACATACATGTAAATGTACTAGTAAATATAAGTCTATAACTGGAGAGCCAGTTGTGTCAACGTTCAGAAAAAAAAGAGATTCTGTACTGAAATTAAGTATACCCGAAATAAAAATGCCTGTTGTGCCCAAATTAGTAATATTTAAAGCTACGGTAGACGTAGAGACCATTCAACAATTATGTAAAGTATGTGTTTATCTTTTTCATAAAAACCAGAGCATATCTTCTTTATTAATTAGTTACAAAACAAAATAGTTTGTTTTGTTTAACAACATCACTAGAGCACATTGATTTATTAATCATTGATAATTGGATTGCAAACATTTGGCAGTCTTAGACAGAAAATCTGCTACATTTTCTTATTAATAGCAAAATCCCACAGACAGGATAACATACACCACAACCACAAGTCATGGTGAACTGGCTGGAACAAGAAATAGCCCAATGGGCCCCAACGGGGATTGATCCTAGACTGACTGAACATCAGGCAAGTGCTTTACCACTGAGCTACATCCCACCTTATAATTAGTTGAAATAAAACAATAAAAAATGGTCACAAGTCCGAGTATATATATATATATATTCATGTGATCAGCAGTTTTCAGGAAGCTAGCTTTGTCGTATTACTGTTTATGCCTCACCCCCACACGTGAAACAACTAAAGATATTAATTCAAATATTATATATTATTGTTTTAAATGTCCTACAAGTTTTGTCTCTTTTTACACATTTAACACCTTTTTTCAAACCGGGGTAAGACATAGCCCACTGGTAACGAAAGCTCTTGTTTAATGTGCAGTTGGTTTGGGATCAATACCCATCAGATACCCATTGGACCATTTCTTTCTCCAGCCAGTGCACAACGACTGATACATCAAAGGCTGGGAATGTGCTATCCTGTCTACTGGATGGTGTGTATAAAAGATCCCTTGCTGCTAATTGAAAAGAGTAGCCCATGAAGTGTTGACAGTGGGTTTCCTCTCTCAGTATCTGTGTGGTCCTTAACCATGTCTGACACTATATAACCATAAATAAAATGTGTTTAGTGCATCATTAAATAAACCATTTCCATTTCCATCCTTTTTAAAATATATTTCAATTGAACTAGATGTTTAATATGGATTTACCTGAATATATTATTTCCCTAGTGAGAGAGTTCGATCTAAAGATTTACATCCCACTAAGTTATATTTATGTTTATGACTAGCTTCAAGATTGAAATGTATGCATGCTTACACTTAAATGCAAATATACAGCAGACATAACTGCCAGATCTATGTAAATGTGAAGTCATACATTTAAAAAAAAAAAATTAGCACCAGGTTTATTAACATATTACGCTTTTAACTGTTTTTATTTTAGATAGTCTTATTGACAGTTTAGGATGTTTTAAATCGGCTGTATATAATAAAACTGGGGGTATCAAAAAGTGCATATCGCTTTAGGCAGTCAATCTTGAGTTTAATGCACGTCACTGCATATTATCTGTTATTGTTATTGCATGTTTCTGCATTCAAAATATTCACTTAGGGGCAGGATATAGACCAGTGGTAAAGTGCTCACGTGATGCACATTCGGTCTAGGATCGATCCCTGTCTGTGGGTCCATTAGGCTATTTCTTGTTCCAACAAATGCACCATGCCAGGTATAACAAAGGCCATGGTTTGTGCTATAATGTCTCTGGGATGGTGCATATAAAAGATCCTTTTCTACTAAAAGAAAAATGTGGTAGATTTCCTCTCTTAAGACCATATATATATTTTAAAAATTAACAAATGTTTTTTTTTCTTTTTTCTAATGTTAAAAATGTTTACATATGTAGGCACATTAAGATGTGATAGTCCTAAAAGTTAAGATACCCAGACTCGTATAAAGTACTTTTTTCAGTTAAACTGAAGTGAAATTTTGACATCACACATTTTGGCCAAATTGTTTTGCTATCCACCATGTGAAATATTACGATTGTGAAAAAGAAATGGATGAAAAAATGGGATCACATAATCTTGGTAAAAAAAAAAAACATAGTCAAAACTCAATGAACAATTGTTGAATTTTTAATCTTTCTTGGAAAGTAGGCTGTGCTATTTTTATATGAATTGTGACAAATAAAGTGAATGCTAATGTATAGTAATTGAAATGCAGAGAGGAAAATAATTAATATTAATAATTAATGCTAGCATTAAATTAAGTTTAAAAATAAAATAAGGATATGTATTAATTACCTGAAATGTATTTACTATATAGATGTCTTATATATATATATATATATATCATAATGCAATGGGCTTTTTAAATTGCCATTTATCTTAACTGGTCTCACTTCTCCCTAAATTATTTGGAGGAATTATTCACTTCTTCCTGTTTTGTCAGCCTACCTTGAATCTTGCATGGAATGTATTTCTGAAGGTACAATCAACAATGAAACAATTTCAGTCAGTAACCCAAACTATTCAAATCTTATTACCCCTTTCCCATAATATGGTTAACAGTTTTACATTTCTAACAAATTTTGCCTGAAATATTTGTTAGTTTGTTATTTATAGTTATTTTCTGTAATTAATTAATCACCAGGCTTATGACGTTGATGAAAACAATTGCCGGTTGATAAATTGGGCAACTCCATACCTCCAGGATTGGAATTTGTCCAAATTTGCAATTTCATCAGTTTTTAAGTTGTATAATGCACAATTTAAGGAAGAACATTTTGTATATGTATAGCATTGTTATTTACTATGAGATTGCCACTCAAATCTAAACAGAAAATATTACTCTTAGTTGCTAATAAATATGCAATTAATGAACTGTTGCTAATTACATTTTTTTTTAAACAAAATATTCTCTGCTGAAGTTTATTGCTTAATTTTTTATGAAAGGAACATTAGTTTATTTGTTTCAAGCAGTAATAGCCTGGCTTCACTATTTCTTTAGCAAAGAATACTTCCAGATCACTCACGAAAGCTTGAATGTTTAATACACTCTACCAAGTTTCCCCTGCCAAGAAGAAGTTTGGCTTGAACATCTTTATGTTTCCAAGTTTTCATTATGTTTGCCAAGTTATATACACAAGAGTTGTTTCCCTTTAGTTGTGACAAGATTATTTGTAAGGAGAAATAAGCTTGACAGAATAGTGTGGTATATGATCTTTAAATTGATGTGCATGTTTAATTTTATTTATTTTGGCAATGTAATTTTATTTTCAAACTTATAATTTAAACTTAATGGAAACTAAGATGGACAGGTATGTGTTTTGTCAACACCCTTATAATATGATACGAGATAATCATAGTTATCTGAATGTTATATCTTGACTTAATCAATCTGTTGACTAATTGTATATCTTTTGACATTGAATAAGGCACCCTACCCACACCTCACATTCATCCATGTAGGTTTCATAATCATAACATGAATACATTTAGTGTGTAAATGGTAATATATTATGAAACACTAAACCAAATAATGTAAACGCCACAGCTTGTAATTCCAGTAATGTTAGAGGTCACAGTCTCACCTTTAATAGTACATAAAAGAGCAAGCACATATTTTATAGGATATTAACTGAGCTGATCTCATGATGTAATTTTCCTTGTCACTCACTTTAAATGTTATGATAAATGCAATTTGTTTCACTTGTAACAAACATGATATGAAATGGTAGTGAGTTTAAAGGTAGCAAGCACAGCTAGATGTCACAATAGCCAATGAAATATAAACATTGCTAGTTTATTTTGACATGGATGCTTATACATTTGTAGATGTATTAGTACATGCACTAGTAGTCAGGCTTTCTTCCAGGTAATAATTTGAAGGATGTGATGACAGAGGTAAACAGTTAGAAGACTTAATTCTCAAAAATGACTTAATATCATTTCATGATCAAGGAAGGAAGGAAATGTTTTATTTAACGACGTGCACACTACATTTTATTTATGGTTACATGGTGTCAGACATATGGTTAAGGAGCACACAGGTATTGAGAGAGAAAACTTGTCACCACTTCATGGGCTTTTCATTTAGCAGCAGGGGATCTTTTATATGCACCATCCCACACTCAGGGTAGTACATACCACAGCCTTTTAATTTGCCAGTCATGGTGCACTGGACTCAAACGAGATATAATGTTTTACTGCGTCCCACCCCTTCATGATAAAAGTCAGACATACTTTAATCCTGCAAGTGGTTCTTTCACATCCATTGATTTAACTCTTTGTAGTCCATCATAAATTGCCCTTACCACGTGTAGGTCGTTATGAGTTTGAAATATTTTGAAATTGGAAACTACATTTTATGTACTTAGACAGATTTTAAACAGCAAAATTTTAGAGTACATAATTTTACTGTACCCTTTGTACCCTCTGGTAAAACCCCTGATAGTAACAATAACATAGAATAGTTTTAATTACTGTGAATGACTTGCGCTTACATGGGAATGGGATTTAGGCCAGTCAGTAGAACACTTAACTGAAGTTCTTGGGTTGCAGTATTGAACCCCAGCCATTAGGGTTTCTTCTCCTAACCAGTGCCTGTGGTATGTGTTGTCCTGTTTCAGAAAATGCTGTTAATGACCAAAAAATTTTTAGTAGGTTTTCTCTAAGACTACATATATACTTAATTTAATGTACTTAATTTACTAGTAGGGAAAAAAGAAAACGGAGAACAATTAAGACAGCTAATAAAATTGGTGCAAAGACTCTGTAGCACTACGTCAGGAGTATCATGCCTACAAGTTTGATGTTTAATTGTGCAATGTATCTATCTTTTGGCAGGGTTTCTGCCAGAGGGTAAAATGGGTATAGTGCCATATCCCAATTTTTTCCTTTTTTAAGTTAACCTTTTGACAAAATTAGTTACTGTGATCATTACTGTATGATTTTTTTAAAACCCTAGCCCTAAACATAACCCATTTAATTTCTGGAGGAGGCCCTCCATATCTACTGTTGACTGTCATTGCATTCAATTCCATAGTGCCATGGTCCAATGATTTCTGCTTGGTTGATAAACCTATCTAGCCATTGATAGTTTAATAGCTACTTTTCGGTATGAGCTAGTAACCTATGTGGTAGCAGTGGGTTGTCTCTTTATTTAGACTGTGGCCCTTGTGATTTAAAATATTATGGCAGGTTACAAACTACCTGCTTAAATTAGTTTTTTAGAACCCCGGGAAGGTTATTTTTAACTGACTAAGAACAATTCATTTTGGGTAGGTGTCCTTAAATGAATGTTTTCTTAATTTTACATATTTTAAATCTTTTCATTTGATTTATCCCATTTTCATGTGTCTTCTTCTGCATGTTAAAACTACACTTGTACAATATTCACTTATTTGCTCTTCTGAATAAAGCTTACAGAAGTGAGTTCAGGATGGATCATTTTAAAACTGAAGGGTACTTATGTACATGTAGGTGGGAAATTTGTCAACATTATTTTTATCTAGGCCGGCCGTTTGTAGCCTGCCTAGTAAGCACTTATGTGACCTATCATGGGTGAGGTGAGGTGAGGTCAGAGGGTTCTGTGCAAGCTGTTGTGGAGCATGCCTCTCCTGGGCACAGGTGTCGGTCTTGGCCAGCTCCTTCGTCCAGGACAGGAAAGGTTGGGGTTGCATGTAGAAGGAAGGACCACCTGCACTGGAAGGTGCATGGGATTATCAGCAGTCCGGCCAGGGATGGTGAGGGCATTTGCTGGCTTTAAAACACAGCCTGGAACTATACACACCAAATAGCTGTAAATGAAATTTTCCCGAGGTGTCATTGAATAAAGATTCCATTCCTTTAGCCAAGAAAAAATATGTACATGTTTAATTCTGTAACATATATTTTATCTTCCTTTCTTTCAATGCCTTATGTTTCCCTCGCACTATACATGTACAAGCTTTAAGATCATGAAAAAAATGGGCTATTGCATAAACCTTGCAATCTTATCTCAGTTATTTCATTAGCCTGTGGCAAGTATTAGTGTGTCAGTAGTTCAGGTTGTGATATATTTAGTTCAAGCTCTGACTGTGTATCATTGTATATTAAGACAAAAAATAAGCATTTCAAGGGTTTTATGGATTTTTATACCCTCTGTATGCTCTTAAAACACTTGCGATGTTTCTACAATTTATATTACTAAATTACTAAACTTTTTTGTCTTGAAATAATTGTTAATTAAATCCTGATTTCATTTTTAAAGTAACAATATTATTTCTTTTGTTTCAGCACATATACCCAATTGCTAAACATTTTGGTCTTAATATATTTGTATCATAAATACTTGTAACATTTAATAAGTTATCTGACTGACAAAGACAAATATTAGCATTCATAAACTCATATATTTGTATAAGGCAGAGTCAAAATGAAATTATCACATTGTTATTATTTGCAATTAAGTGTGGTCAGGCATTTCTTCATCTTTGCCTGATTGCCTAAGATTATACATTTTTCTATTTTAACTTTAGAATTGACCTCCATTGGGCTGTTTATCATTCCACCAAGTTGCTCTACAACTGGTGTACATAATAAAGGCTGTGTCCTGTCTATGGGATGGTGCATGTACAAACAATCCCTTACTGCTAACTGAAGACCCACCCTGGGCCAAGTAGCTGGGCTAAGGTATAAAAGGGACATGGCTGATCCTAATGGATATGGGGACATAATAAAATAAAAAACCCATAAAAACCAATGCTTGGACGTAATTTAAGAAGACTGAGTCCATGAATGGCAGCAGCAGCTTTCATTTTGCATAATCTATGAGGTCCATGACCATATATTTGACACCATACATCCATTTATGAAAATGAATGCAGTACGTCATTAAATAAAACATTTCTTCCTTCATGTTTAGGAAGTCTGCCAGTCTCATGACTGGTTTGACAAATGTCAACCTGCATAAGACAGAGCTCAATGGATATTTTGTCATTTGTGATAGCATGTCTCATGAATAATTGTCAGAGCAAGCAGTTGTGGTTTACTGCAATGGCATGCTCTTGTACATGCTCATTTTCTTTGTTCTGTTGACTGATGATAGCATTTACAAATTGTCATATGGTATTTGTCATTTGTTACATTTTATATATTTTGTTAAAGTACAGGTGTACTATGCATATAAATCACTTCCATGAAGTAATGCAAGGTGAGACAATGTAAAGTGCATTATATTACTGTTGTACATGTAGATAATGCTGGAAGTACAATAAAACCTGATGATGTGGTTATGTCTTAACCAGCCATTAGTCTGGACATGCCAAGCATGAACATAGATGCACGTGTGCACACACACACACACACACACACACTCGAGGGTGTACCTTTTCTAGAATCACGTATGATGTAGTCTTTTTTTTTTCCCCTTTCATTCAACAAATAAACCTTTATTTTACATGAACAAAACAAGTAACTTTTTTTATTTGACAATTTTATCATAAATAAATTACACTATCATATTTGTCGCTTCTATTTCATGTAATTTAACACTACAAATTAACAAGACAGATTTTATAGCTAAGGTTTTAATAACAAAATATTGATCTAAAATTAATCAATTTGCATTTATATGATGTCATACCTGTTTATTACCAATTATTTACATAAGAAAAGAAAACAAAACCCTATCAGATCAGTTCACTGTATAAAATTTAATACAGTGTATCATTAATTATTTTAACTTTAAGCAATTCAGTATACTTTTCTGTGATCCTTTCTGGTTTTCTCATACATACAGCAAAACCTATATGAGTCCTAAAATGTCTTGTGTTCGTAGTAATTAAATAATTATCCAGCAAACAAAAATAGTTGACAACAAGTATCAAGTACTTTTGAAGGAAAACAATTCCAAACTTTTGACTAAAAATAACACTGGTGACATAATTCTTTGTTTCTATTACTTTGATCGTAAAACGAGAAAATGGTTTACAGAAAGTGTTAACATGATAAAAATCTTAAATAGGAGATACTGATATCTTTACCCTTCCGCATGGCCTAGAGGTGTGCACTCTAACTCAGAATTAACCTTTGATTTAGCGTGGTTGCCCATAGACAGTGGAACTAAATGCTGCCCATTAGCTTTGTTACCATCAATCAGTGGACAGGCTTCAGCCTGTTAATTGAGATAAATGTGGTAACCAGTGTTTCCAGTTTCTTTGGAGAACTCTATTTTAAGCAGGCCATTCTCTTTGTGACACTGTCAAAACAAAATTAAAGAATCAATAGATTATTTTATTGTAGAGCTGAAAGTAGAATGTCCATCATCTGCTAGAATGTCTAAAACTACATGGACTACATAGATATGTTCCTAAGTATGTCAAGCAAATAAAATCCTGACATGTAAAAATGTGTTACATCATGATAGTAATTAATTAATATACATGTATATAACTTAGATTTTTTTATTTTTTAAAAGAGTAATTTGATGCAGGTAGCTATCAGGTAGCTATAATTCTCCATATTTCTTGTATTTTTTTATTTTTTTTTAACATTGTATTGCAAATTATTATTATTATTATTTTTTTATTTTTTTTATAATTTCAATAAACCTACCGGAATGTGCATTTGTGAGTTGTAATTTAAGAATTTATGAGTGATGTTGACATTTGATCCTATTTCACAGTTGCCTCTAGGTTATGACAAGATGATTATGCAGTTTTCAAAATGTACTTTAAAAAAAAGTTAATACTAATTAATGTATTTCAGCAGCTGAATTTTAAATTAAAAAAAAAAAAAATCATTATCTAGATTTCAGTGGTGCACGTTGCTGATGGTTACAGTATCTAATAATGTTCTGATCCCAGATTGCATTCATATCATCTTTATATTTCTACTTGCCAATTTACCTCTGATTTAATCAGGCAGCTAAGTTCCTTGCTCAGGATAGTGTGCCAAGAACTTTGCTTGGATGTGAGCGTAAAATAAGTTGTCTCATCTGGAAAATCTTGTAATCCAGCATATAATTATGCAAAGAAAGAAACAAGTATTTTATTTAATGATGTACTCAGTGCATTTTAATTCCAGTTATATGTAACATCAGATATATGAATAAGGACCACAAAGAGATAATTAGAAAGGAAACCTTTTTAAGCAAAAGATCTTTTACATGCACTATCCCATAGAACAAGAACACAAAATAGCTGAATTACTATTCCCCACCCTCCCAACATGAACCAACCCTAAAGCGATCATGTAACAGACATCGGCTGTACATCCTGTGTTAAAATTAAGCAGTTTAAATAATGAACAGCCTTTTATAATATTTCAATCATCTAGCATCATCAGAGCGTTTATTTTGTTCTCTTTTTTTAATAATTTTATTTTAAGCACACGTGAACATGCATGCTGGGCACTCCACTTATTTATAAATAGAAAATAATACATGTACAATTTCCACTTGATTGATTTGTAAAACCAGTAATAAATTTCAAGCTTTTATAGATCATTAAAGTAAATGACCTTGTCCTTAATGTAGAGCAGTTATGTTTAATTACTGAATGACATTATAAAATAGAAGTGACCTATGTGTACTTAAAAAAACTAATTCTACAGCAAAACAGTATTCTTCGGTAAAATGTAAATGTAATGTACTTTTAGTAGTGTTGATTTTCAGTATTGATAACACTATGTTTAGTAACTGGGCTGTAACTGGAGCAAAGGGCAGATTGAGAGCAACACACAGTTCAGTTGTCTGCACAGTAATGTATTTTCTCTGTACACAAATGATAAAAGATAGCACAGCAGAAGCCCTCAAGGTATTTTGTGGGGGGAATGTGGGCATCCCCCATACCAGTAAAAAAAAAAAAAATGATGCTTTTAAATCTATTCTGAACCATTTTATATCAGTTTTCCTTTCATTTTAAAAAGTTAAAAGGTTCATAAATGATATAGGGTGAGCAACTCTAGGAAACTTAAAAAATTGTTTCAGAAAATAAAAGGACAAAAGTTTGCTTATATTAAAGCTGCATTCTGTTTATATGGAAAATGCTAAATTAATTGCCCTGTAATAAAAAATTTAATAAATTTTATTTGAGAGTGCTCCTGAACTTGCTTTGATTTTAGTTCATAACAAAGACTGCAATGGGTTTACGGTCTTCAGCCAATCCAGTATGACATATTACACTTTGTCTGTACTCATCCATTATGACATATCACACCTCATCAATCCAATATGACCTATTATACTCCATTTGCAATCAATTCAGTATGACCCATTACACTCATCCAATATGACATATTACACCTTATCTGTGACCAATTCAATATGATCTATTACATCTTATCTGCAACCAGTCCAATATGACCAATTACACCTCATCTACAACCAATCTGATACGACCTATTACACCTCATCTGCATCCAGTCCAATATCAACTGTTACACCTCATCTACAACCAATCTGATGTGACCTATTACACCTCATCTAGATCCAGTCCCATATAAACTATTATACCTCATCTACAACCAATCTGATGTGGCCTATTACACCTCATCTGGATCCAGTCCCATATAAACTATTATACCTCATCTACAACCAATCTGATGTGACCTATTACACCTCATCTAGATCCAGTCCAATATAAACTATTATGCCTCATCTACAACCAATCTGATGTGACCTATTACACCTCATCTAGATCCAGTCCAATA
>JAECMU010122652.1:0-12258 GCA_016106625.1 Dracogyra subfuscus
AATGTCATTGTTATCCCTTCTGTAAGTTTTCTGAATCTTTTACCCAATGTCATTGTTATCCCTCATGTTAGTTATCTGAATCTTTTACCCAATGTCATTGTTATCCCTTCTGTTAGTTTTCTGACTCTTTACCCAATGTCATTGTTATCCCTCCTGTTAGTTTTCTGACTCTTTTACCCAATGTCATTGTTATCCCGCCTGTTAGTTTTCTGACTCTTTTACCCACTGTCATTGTTATCCCTCCTGTTAGTTTTCTGACTCTTTTACCCGATGTCATTGTTATCCCTCCTGTTAGTTATCTGAAATTTTTTACCCGATGTCATTGTTATCCCTCGTGTAAGTTTTCTGAATTTTTAACCCAATGTCATTGATATTCCTCCTGTTAGGTCTCACTACACAGATCACTTCCGGGTGAGAGTTTATTCATCACGGTTCACTATAGTTCCTAATTGTGACACATATTATGGTTCACATGTTCACTCATAGGAAATAGTGAAGAATTAAAACAGTATGTGTTATGTGTGTTTAATGGTAAGCCTTCTGGCTGTATTTTGCCCATGTTACTTTGTAATATTGTACATCGACCATTCGGGACATGGGTATATAGCGCAAGTGACAGTTGAGTGAATCGGTTAATGAAGCACCTGTTCGGACCGGTAGTACAGCCAGATGCGGACATATAGCAAAAAACTGAGACGGAAATGTTCTCAATTTTGGAGTGAAAATAAATGCTTATATAATGTATGTTCGCAATGGTGTATGTTGTTAGTGCCAACGAGAACCCGTTCTATTAGCAATCTTCGTTTGAAGTTGGGCAATTTAACATGGGTTTCAATGGCAGATGACATCTGTGTAGTGAGACCTTAGTTTTCTTCCTGTCACATCTTGTACAGTTGACATATTTCACTTAGATCTCATATTGTTATTTAAACTGTATGTTATGTGTTCATGTTACATTGAGCAGTTTCCTTAGATCAGTTGAACACCACACATTTTCTACCTCCTACAGGATAACAACCACCTATACATTAGGGTGGGTTTAGTTTCAGATCATATTAAACGTTTTAAAAAAGATTTGTGGAGGGTGTGTGTTTTGAAATAGTTAAAAAAGACTTCTATTGAAGAAAGATTCTAGGCAATGTCCATGCCACTGTTCTTAAAAAAAAATTTTTGTACATTTTAGAAATCTATTATAAAATTATAAATTTGTAAAATGAATGCAGAAATGTAAGTAAATTTGTTTTTGTTTTAAGGAATATGAGGAACTAGCAAACAAGATTCATGAATATCAGACGCGCGAGGCAAAGCTTCTGGAGCAGATGAGTATTGGGCGAGGATCACCACCTGCAAGTCCCACCCCAGAGTCAATCTCCGACCCAGAACTGCCGCTGCTGTCCCCCGGCCCACTCACCCCCAACAGCACCTCGAGCACTGCGTGGTCTCAAACCCCAGTTTGCCAGCGCAGTCCACAACTACCCCTGAGGTCGCCTGGGGGTCACACGTGTATCAAGGCTCACTTGCCAAACAGCATGGTTACCACAGTAAGTTCTTTCTTTAGAATTGCAGAGATTCAAACCATTCCAGATTTGACAAAATTATCCAGAATTTTGGGGTTAAATTACACATTACAAATTAAGAAAAACAATTTCCAGAAGAAAAGAAAAAATGGGTCTTGAAATTTTTAGAGGAAACATTTCAAATGCACAATGGCAGAAAATTGAATTTTTCATCGGAAGGTTAGTAAACAGTTACATCAGGGACAAAATGACATATTGTCAAAAAACCAAAAAGTACAAAAACAAAGGCAGAACTGGCCTATCATCTTAGTATTTAGTTTACATGTAGTGACACAGACGTTTGAGATTTTTAGTTTTAATTTTAAGTTACTTGTGTATACTGTAATATTTTAACCTTTTTGATGCAGTATTTATTTTGAAGTGAACATTCACATAATATCTTGATGACCAATATTCAAGAACAAAATTACTCAAAACAAATGGATGATGGTCCATCAATTCAGTATTAATAATAACACGATTGAAATAAATTTTAACCCTATTGTCACTTGTAAACCTTATAGTCAAGTGCAAACATAGTCACTGTTTGTACATTGATAGGTTGTGGTTAAATTTGACAACTCTTTCTTCGGTGTTTTGTTTGTTGATTATTATGACTTTTATTCAAAACAATAACCACTACATATTTGATGTTGAATAGATATAATTTTAAGATGTAATATGCAGTGCATGTACAATAAGGACAGGGGATTCATTTGGACGTCCATAGAAATAGATTGACGTAGGGGTGGTATAATTGTCTTGTGTTTATTTCACTAGTAGCAGACGACAATGTCTCGTGCAGCAGGTGAGTAAAATTGACTGAAAATTTGGATGTTTATGTATGTTAAAAAAGTGCCTTACGTAAAATACTACTTATACTTCCATGGAATTTTTAATTTGTTTATGCTTACTGTAAACTTGCAAATTGTAAATATTGCTTTATTTTGATTTTTAAAAAAATTCCTTCAGTCAACAAAAACTTCTGCATTTGATATTATAACTTTTCTTTGATGATGCACCATTGCTATTTAAAGATAGTGCACCAAAATACTAATTCTGCCATAAGACATACCGAGACGGTACTATCATATTCCTGAAAATGGCTGTTAAGATTCCTGAAAGTGGTTTCGAGGTGTTGGCGCGTCTGCTGTATTTGCAGAATAGCTTTTAAAAATTTTTTATGGGTGTTTCAAATGTTCAAAAATATTGCAATAAAACCAGCATAATGCATGAAACTGTTAATAAGATACGTGGTTTTATGAATTGCATCATTTGAATCCGTAAGAATTAATTAAGATATGAATGGATAACTAATTCAGGGCTAGCTCTGTCATTCGCCAGTTGCAAATTTTAAGAACAATTGGTGAATTTTATTTTAATTTGGTGAAAAAGAATTATGTACATGTACTGATTGATGTTTATTAGAAAATGACCATTTTTAATGATAATTTGTCAAAATTTCAGTTGGTGCTAATAATAAATGTAATTATTACTTGATCATGGAAGTAAATATTTTCTAATAGTTGTAGATGTTTCTTAGATTGCTAATAGATCTTAGTAAAATTTAATGAAAACTAAGAGATGGTAACATTGTCGTCAGTAAAACAACATTGTACTTTGTATTGTAGGTTATAGCAATTCCCGGTGTTAATTTACGAGATGGTCTTGCAAAATCCATGAGGAGAAGGGGACTGGATCCCAACAAGTGTCTGGTGTTCCGACACAAAACAAGGTAGGCAGTTAGACATCTTACCATTATGTAGAAGATTTCTAAATGTAGGCTGTTTCTGCCGTGTATACGTAGTTGGCTTTGCTAGGCAGAGCCGTATCTTGCATCAATGATGTAATTAATATGTAGTGAAATCAGAACCTGGCTTTTTAGTCATCATACTAGCTAAGCTTATGAAAGGTGTTGTTTCTGGCATGTTGTCACCAGTAATACATTGATTCATTCCACCTGATGACAAGAGCCTTGTGAAGCAACATGCTTTGTCTATCACAAAATTTAACTTAAGTTACTGTAGTTCCAGGGCTTCTAGAATGTTTTAAAAATCCACTAGCCATGGGTTCGGTAATTTTAAAAACGTACTAGCCAAGATTAAAAATGTACTAGCCCTACTTTAAATCTATACAATTTTAGTAATCGTAATAATCAGGTAAGTCACTTAAGAGGAAGATTGAGCTTAAACAACCTTAGATTGGGGTGGAAAGTGGGGCAGGATATTTATATTTACAAAATATGTAAGTGCAGCATTTGACAAGGTTTTTTCCACTAGCCATCGGGCTAGATGTGTTAATTATTTACTAGCCCGACATTGAATATCACTAGCCATGGGAGTGGGGCTACTATAATCTAGAAGCCCTGGTAGTTCAAAGAATTTCTGTCCTGGATGCAAATGTGATTAGGACAAAATTTAGTCTGAGGCTTGATACAAAATTAGTGTTTTCACAATATAAAACGAGTTGAAAACCCCAATGCTAACAGTGATAAACGTCGATGTAACATAATTGCTTTACAATGATATTGCCATTAAAATGAAGATTTTTTGTTTTGTTTTTACCTTCAGAATTCCACTCACTTGGAATACAGACATGGCCGAACTGTTGGGTCAAGAAGTGTCCGTGGAACTCATCGAGAATGACGAGGAGAGCATCCTCTCCAGTCGGTCTATGCCGCGAGCTGTCATTCTATCACACAACTTTGTAAGTAACCAGTCGGTCTATGCCGCGAGCTGTCATTCTATCACACAACTTTGTAAGTAACCAGTCGGTCTATGCCGCGAGCTGTCATTCTATCACACATCTTTGTAAGTAACCAGTCGGTCTATGTCGCGAGCTGTCATTCTATCACACAACTTTGTAAGTAACCAGTCGGTCTATGCCGCGAGCTGTCATTCTATCTCACAACTTTGTAAGTAACCAGTCGGTCTATGCCGCGAGCTGTCATTCTATCACACAACTTTGTAAGTAACCAGTCGGTCTATGTCGCGAGCTGTCATTCTATCACACAACTTTGTAAGTACTGTAAACCGTATTAATATTGCGACGTCTTTTTTTCACGAATGTATAACTTAGCGCATGTTCGCGACGTGTAAATTTCGCGAACGACCGTTGACAGCTTAAAAAACTAAAAAGTGGATAAAAACAGCTCACTGTAATTGTTATAAAGTTACTGTCTAAATCAATATTCTGTTATCCTGCATCAAGCAATTGTGCCTGGTACAGAGTCTATAGAGGGGATTAGGGCCCTACCCACCTCACCTGTATTAGAATCACAACTCACAGCTTCAGTTGTTAACTGTTAACACTCTTTGGTAGATAAAACAGTAAACGATTAGTTGCTATCTATTGAAGCTACATAAAACAATTACCGATTAGTCGCCGTCAAGGAGAGCTTGTGTATAGGTTGTGCCTGTTGAGTGAATCTTTTTGTGAATTTTATTCTCAATAAAATATTTCAAAACAAAACTTTAAGCACACTTCAAACTGGAAAATAGTGCGTGCGTATTAATTTCACGACATAAGGTTGGACGCGAACGACGCGAAATTTATAAGCACGCATTTATTTCACGGTTTACAGTAATCAGTCTGTCTATGCCGCGAGCTGTCATTCAATCACACAACTTTGTAAGTAACCAGTCTGTCTATGCCGCGAGCTGTCATTCTATCACACAACTTTGTAAGTAACCAGTCGGTCTATGCCGCGAGCTGTCATTCTATCACACAACTTTGTAAGTAACCAGTCGGTCTATGCCGCGAGCTGTCATTCAATCTCATAACTTTGTAAGTAACCAGTCGGTCTATACCACGAGCTGTCATTCTATCTCACAACTTTGTAAGTAACCAGTCGGTCTATGCAGCGAGCTGTCATTCAATCACACAACTTTGTAAGTAACCAGTCGGTCTATGCCGCAAGCTGTTATCCTATCTCACAATTTTGTAATTAACCAGCCGGTATATGCCGCAAGCCGTCATTCTATCATACAACTTTTTTAAGTAACCAGCTGGTCTATAGCACTAAGACTATGTAAGTAACCATCTGATTTATAGCACTATGACTATGAAATTAACCAGCTGATTTATAGTACTATGACTATGTAAGTAACCAGCTGATTTATAGTACTATGACTGTGTAAGTAACCATCTGATTTATAGCACTAAGACTATGTAAGTAACCAGCTGATTTATAGCACTAAGACTATGTAAGTAACCAGCTGATTTATAGTACTATGACTATGTAAGTAACCATCTGATTTATAGCACTATGACTAAGTAACCAGCTGATTTATAGCACTAAGACTATGTAAGTAACCATCTGATTTATAGCACTAAGACTATGTAAGTAACCAGCTGGTCTATAGCACTAAGACTATGTAAGTAACCATCTGATTTATAGCACTATGACTAAGTAACCATCTGATTTATAGCACTAAGACTATGTAAGTAACCAGCTGATTTATAGCACTATGACTATGTAAGTAACCATCTGATTTATAGCACTATGACTAAGTAACCATCTGATTTATAGCACTAAGACTATGTAAGTAACCATCTGATTTATAGCACTAAGACTATGTAAGTAACCAGCTGATTTATAGCACTATGACTATGTAAGTAACCAGCTGATTTATAGCACTATGACTATGTAAGTAACCAGCTGATTTATAGTACTATGACTATGTAAGTAACCATCTGATTTATAGCACTAAGACTATGTAAGTAACCAGCTGATTTATAGCACTATGACTATGAAATTAACCAGCTGATTTATAGCACTATGACTATGTAAGTAACCAGCTGATTTATAGCACTAAGACTATGTAAGTAACCAGCTGATTTATAGTACTATGACTATGTAAGTAACCATCTGATTTATAGCACTAAGACTATGTAAGTAACCAGCTGATTTATAGCACTATAACTATGAAATTAACCAGCTGATTTATAGCACTAAGACTATGTAAGTAACCATCTGATTTATAGTACTAAGACTATGTAAGTAACCAGCTGATTTATAGCACTAAGACTATGTAAGTAACCAGCTGATTTATAGCACTATGACTATGAAATTAACCAGCTGATTTATAGCACTATGACTATGAAATTAACCAGCTGATTTATAGCACTATGACTATGAAATTAACCAGCTGATTTATAGCACTAAGACTATGTAAGTAACCATCTGATTTATAGTACTAAGACTATGTAAGTAACCAGCTGATTTATAGCACTATGACTATGTAAGTAACCAGCTGATTTATAGCACTATGACTATGTAAGTAACCAGCTGATTTATAGCACTATGACTGTGAAATTAACCAGCTGGTCTATAGCACTATGACTGTAAGTAACCAGCTGATTTATAGCACTATGACTAAGTAACCAGCCCATCTATAGCGCTATGACTATGTAAGTAACCAGCTGCACTTTGACTATGTAAGTAACCAGCCCATCTATCCTGCATGTTGTTGTGTAGTCCCATAGCAGAATTCTTTCATAATAACAACTAACATTTTATGGTAGGGAGATATTTTTCTCGCGAACTTTAATTGTTATATGTAGTAACTTCATGTGAGGTGTTTTCTGATTTCAGGGTAGGAAGACATTTTTCTCACTCACGTTCTGTGATATGTGCAGAAACCTGTTGTTTCAAGGCTTTCGCTGTCAAACGTGCGGACTCAAGTTCCACCAGCGCTGTGAAGACAAAGTCCCGCGCACGTGTCAGGGTGACCTTGAAATTTACTTCAGAGCACGGAGGGATAATTCTCGCGAACAGATCAGACAGTAAGTTCAAGATGACTGGGAATAGAGAAATTAATCTTGTTCAGCATAATTGCCAAGATTGGGTGGGATGTAACTCACTGGTTGTGTACTCACAGGTTGTGTACTCACTGGTTGAGCATTCACTGGTTGTGTACTCACAGGTTGAGCATTCACTGGTGGTGTACTCACTGCTTGAGCATTCACTGGTGGTGTATTCACAGGTGTAGAATTCACTGGTTGTGTACTCACAGGTTGAGTATTCACTGGTTGTGTACTCACATGTTGAGCATTCACTGGTGGTGTACTCACTGGTTGAGCATTCACTGGTTGTGTATTCACAGGTGTAGCATTCACTGGTTGTGTACTCACAGATTGAGCATTCACAGGTTGTGTATTCATTGGTTGAGCATTCACAGGTTGTGTACTCACAGGTTGAGCATTCACTGGTTGTGTACTCAGAGGTTGAGCATTAACTGGTTGTGTACTCACTGGTTGTGTACTCACTGGTTGTGTACTCACAGGTTGAGCATTCACTGGTGGTGTACTCACAGGTTGAGCATTCACAGGTTGTGTACTCACAGGTTGAGCATTCACAGGTTGTGTACTCACAGGTTGAGCATTCACAGGTTGTGTACGAACTGGTTGAGCATTCACTGGTTGTGTACTCACTGGTTGAGCATTCACTGGTTGTGTACTTACAGGTTGAGTATTCACTGATTGTGTACTCACTGGTTGTGTACTCACTTGTCACTTGTGGTGTGATGGCTCGTAAGATTGATTGCCCTTTATAGACGTACAGTATGAGGGATTTCTCTACCCCATCAGTTCATCAAAGGCTATACTTTAAATATTCTCCTGTTTATGGTAAAGTACTTGAAAAGAATTTGCTGGTAACAATATGTTGTAAAAGTATTGAGAATGATAATTTTTAAATTGAATTGTTTAAAATAGTTTACTGGTAACAAGAAAATATTATTTAACAAAATGTTGTAAACGTATTGAGAATGGCAATTTTAATTTTGAATGGTTTAACAAAATAATATTATTTAATCATTTAGGATGACAATTTTGAAGTTGAATATTTTTCTTGTTGCAGGTTACTGGCAGACCAGATGGCCGCGGGTAAGAATCAGGGTTTGCCGTCTCCGAGGACGGGTCACAGAAGCCGCCCTCCTGCTCCACAACTGGGCCAGAGAGAGCGATCGACATCAGCACCTAACGTTTGTTCAAACATGATTGACAACGGAGAGATGACACAACAGGTAGCAATTAGTTACACTGTTTATAGTTGCTGTAGTTACTAGTAGCTGCTGTTATTGGTAGCTGTAGTTATTGGTAGCTGTAGTTACTGATAGCTGCTGTTACCGATATATGTAGTTATTGGTAACTGTAGTTACCGATAGCTGTAGTTAATGGTAGCTGTAGTTACTGATAGCTGTAGTTACCTAACCCAGTAGTTACCGATAGCTGTAGTTCTTGGTAGCTGTAGTTACCTAATCCTGTAGTTACTGGCAGATAAACAACGATCAATAAACAACCATCATCAACATTGTTTTAGCATTTGTTATTGTAATTGTAACAACGTGGTGGTTGTAATTTAAATTGTATTATATACTTTAAATAGATTGCAGGTGACTTGATTTAACTGATCTTTTGGTTATTATTACAACAGAATTTTCACTGCTGTTTTTGTTGTTATTATGTACAACAAGAATTTAACAAATGTTATCATTGTTATTTCAACAGGAATTTAGTCGGAGGTTCAGAGATCTGGGCAGAAACACACGAGGTTTAGGTGAGTCATGTGGTTTGTCTTTAAGTAGCATCGGTCGACTCGGTCATTGGTGACTAACAAGATGTCTTTGAGTAGCATCAGTCGACTCTGTCATTGGTGACTAACAAGATGTCTTTGAGTAGCATCAGTCGACTCGGTCATTGGTGACTAACAAGATGTCTTTGAGTAGCATCAGTCGACTCGGTCATTGTTGACTAACAAGATGTCTTTGAGTAGCATCAGTCGACTCGGTCAATGGTGACTAACAAGATGTCTTTGAGTAGCATCAGTCGACTCGGTCAATGATGACTAACAAGATGTCTTTGAGTAGCATCAGTCGACTCGGTCATTGATAATTAACAGGATGTTTTAAGTTCACGTCATTTCCTTTTCACAAGCACTGTCCAGTGGATTTGGTGTTCTGTTGCAAAAACAACAGTTTTGTACGTTGGGATATTGGACTTGGTTGATATAATGTCATTTATTGTTGTATTGTATATATTATATGTGTAAAATGTTTTTAAATATTGCTTGGGAGGGGGTATTTTAAAATCTGGTTTATTATTAGCATTCATTTTCTTCTTGTTTGTTTTTTATGTTTAAGGGGGGATTTTGGGGTGGAGAGATTAGTTTTACAGTACAAAATCATTATTGCCTTTGGTGCAAGGGTGTAGAGGTGAGAGATTCTGAAAACAGATAACCACAGGTGAAAATATTCTGCAGTGTTCTGGAATTCTTCATTTTAGTGCTACTCGTAAACTTGTTCTTTGAGAAAAATATCACAGTAACCACACTCACATGTGCTTTTCAAGACCTTTCAAATTTCTCCAAGATTTCTTGTCAAAGATCATTTTCATCTTGGCGCTTCATTAATTCATTCTTTCAAGCCAATGACTGATTAATCAGTGTCCTCTTGTAGTATTGTTACAGAAAACAAACTTTAACATTTTTCATACATTCACTTCCACCAGTAGAAAAGACCCATCAGATACCCATATTTGTCATGTTCTGGAATGATTAAGTATTCTTTTCATAGTCTTTTATTCGGAATTGGACATCTATTAATTTATGCAAATGGTTTTTAACTTCCTTCTTACTGATAATAAACAAGATATGTTGAGTTAATTGAAGTGTTAACTTTTCGACATGGATAATAAAAACACGGAATACGGTTTGAGTTTTCTATTCAGGCCTCCACTAATTGCAGGAATGATTAAGTCCTTCATGCATAATCAGTCAAGCAATTTCATTTGGCAGAACCAATTTAATGTCTGTATAAAAAGTATTCCTAAGCATATATCTTCTTTTTTCAATAATATTTTTTATTTGCGCAAACCAGAATGTTACTCAATTCAAAAAAGTAAATTTTTGCACATTATCTTGTTTCATATTTTGCAAATTTTAAACTTGTGGAGGCCTGCATATTTTGTTTTAGCCTTTTTATGTTATATTTGCCTCACTTCCAGGAGTTCCAGTGGCCTCGAGTAATCGCTATAGCATGTACAAAGATAAGAGACATGCTAGCGATAGTAGTGCTCCGTCTCCCTCTAAGCCCTTCTTTGGGCCCAGTCAAAGGGGACCATTGGGTGAGACAGGCATGAGTTATCTCCCCTTGGTGGGAGATTTAAAACTTTAGCTAATCAGTCTAACAAAGTGGTATTAAGACTTGACATTCTTATGGTGGAGATTTTGGGTTTCTCTTTCTAACGCTTTAAACAAATGTATATATATATATATATTTATTGCTAAGTTAATAAATACATTTTATGCTGCTTTATTTTTATTTTTATGTTGGAAATTGTCACTAGTAAAATACAAAGTTTAATAGGCTTAAAATATATTTAAGAAATATTAAATAAGTCCTATATTTTACCTATACTACATTGCCAGTAATAAATTTAATATGGAAAGATAAATATTATTGGTTGAAATTTAAATAACATAATTTATTATGAATAAGATGAAACTCGGGGAGGGGGGGGGTGGGGAGGGGAGGTCAAGACCTATAAAATTATATGCCTAACACTTTTTAAAATTTGTCTTTGTTTTTAATTTATTGTCCCCATAAATTGTTATTTTGTTACTCAAGATGTCAGCATTTTTAAATACATAGTGTATTATTACATAATGTCAACCGTGTAAAGTTTCGATTGGCTCGTTTGATCCATCTTTAATTTAATTTCATATTGATATATTAATTTTACTGTGAACAACAGTTACAGTATATGATGATTATTTACTACTTGTTTATCATAATGGACATATCTTTCCAACATTGATCAGACTTAATTTATTTTCCATAACACTCCAAATATTTTTAATAATTATTTTTAATAATTTAATTTTAGTACATAGTGTTATTTTAATTCTCCTTTCAAAATCCAGATTAGTTTAGTTTATTTGATTGAATCCACCGTAAGTTGTCTAAGTCACTTTGTTCACTACACCCCTGGAGTGGCAGCCCGCATGGAGTTGTATCCAGTCTAACAACATAACTCCCATCATTGAGACATTTCCCCCAGTTTTCTACTGTCATAGTGAAAATATTCATAGAGAAATCCTTTTATAGTTTGGTTAATCATTGCCGTATTACATTCTAACCATAAAAATGTGTCATTTGTATGTTGTATTGTACTATTTCCAAAACGTTACTAACAAATAATTTACATGCTTATGTTTAAAAAAAAAAAAAAGAGAGATTAACTTCGTCAAAAAAGTTGTTTTTGTCATCTAATCAGCTATTTGTTGTGCATTTCACAATGTATTAGAATAAAATTAGGATTATTAAAAATAATATAAACATTACACAGATTTTACGATGCTGCTGAGTTTGGTAGTTTGGTTCCTATTTAATTTAAACAAGTGATACAGAATTGAACTTGAGTCACATTAATTCCAGGAGAAACATTGGTTGATGTCCTATTACAAGTAATATTTCCATGACCTGTTCAGTGATGGTTATATCCAGGGGCTTAATTCTCTAAACTGTCGCAAACCTTGCGATCTCGCAGTGCAATGCCAAAAGACTTGCAGAGAGGATACTTCATTGTCTAGCAGAGCCTAAGAGACATTGGTGAATTAGTCCCCAGTCTGTTGTACTGGAAACACCCTTTATGCAATGGGGATACTTTGTTGTCTAGCAGAGCCTAAGAGACATTGGTG
>JAECMU010122690.1:0-12867 GCA_016106625.1 Dracogyra subfuscus
CAAAACCCAAGAACTGTCTTACTTGGTCTGGGTTTTCCAGCTGAGGCCAGTTCAGTACCTTTTTCAATTTTTCCAGGGTCAGGTTTGATGCCATCTCCTGAAACAATGTGTCCAAGGTACTTTACTTCAGTTTGAAACAGTTTACACTTCTTTGGCGACAGCTTCAAGCCATTCTCATGCAGTCGTTGAAAAACCTGTTTAAGTCTCTCCATGTGTTCCTCATAGCCATTTGAAAAGATGATAAGGTCATCAATAAATATCATGCAAATATTGAAGTTAAGATCTCCCAGGCAATCTTCCATCAATCTCTGGTATGTAGCTGGACGGTTTGTTAATCCAAATCCCATTCGATTGTACTCGTAAAACCCCAGTGGTCCAACGGTGAAGGCAGTGCGTGGTTTATGCTCTTCTAAGATCTCAACTTGATGATACCCACTCTTCATATCCAACACCGAAAACATATCAGATACTTTCATCTGTTGTTGGTGATTTTGGTGAAAGTTACATATGTATGACCCTTTAAAATATATTTGATTTGTATCATGTCTGGGCACCATTCAGAATTTACGCATGACACAATAACTGTAAAAGATCATGAACAGTGGCTCCATCTGGCATTGCAACATCACCGATGTCGTTAACTTCAATTACATCTACAACTGCCATAACATCAATGCCATCGGCGCTGTTCACAATAAACACTTCAGGTGAAGTTACTGTAGGCCTATGCACTATCGAGCCAGCGTTACCGTTACTGTCCGTATACTGGTCATATGCAGACTGGCCATTAGCAGTAGACTTATCAGTAGCGGTTGCTGATGTAGGCCTATATGGCCTAGGCTCTAACATAGTGTGATGTGCATGTAGGCCTTCCCCTTCCTTATTTGTTGTAGCATATTCCAAATTTACAGAAGAACGCCTTCTCTCACCAACATTAACTTGGAATAAAGCATGGTCTTTTTTATTCTCTGCCTTCTTAAAGGGACATTCCTGAGTTTGCTGCAATATTTTAAGATATTATCGACTACTGAAATATTTCTACGATTACACTTACACATTAAATATATTTTCTTGTTTAGAATATTAGTGGCTCTATATTAAACGTGTTTCTGATCGTTCTAATATTTGTATTAAGTTAATTTTCATTTTATTTGCTAACAAATATTTTTTTCGTACGTACGAAATTATTTTAAGATGAAATCCAGTTTGGGCTTCTTATAAATATTAAGACGACAAGAAACACATTAAATATACAGTCATTGATATTTTAAACAAGAAAATATATTTAATATGTAAGTTTAATCGTAGAAATATTTTATTAGTTGGAAATATCTTACAATGCAGCAAACTCGGGAATGTCCCTTTAAGGGCAAGTTCAACCATTCTTTTACTCCAGCTAGTTATCATTTTGAAGTACCAACAGTCCACCTGTTCAAGAGCTAATGGGGGCAGTCACTGTTTTAGAACCACGATGTAACCTAAAAGCCTAGCATGTCACAAGATGGCTGTGGAATGCACAATGGAAAATGTTAACAAGTGTTCTTACTAGGTTTTACCTTTGGATGTCTGTCAAAGTGGTGGACTTGCTATATTTTTCCTCTGTAATACGGAAGCACTGGTAAATATTTTTCAAATGATTGTAATGAATTTACGTTGGAACAAACCTAGTAAGTCCCATTATAACCTTAACTCTTTTTGTTATCTTTTTCTTTCCTTTTTTTGCAAAATGTGACTGACTAGGTATTTCCATTGGACGCTAGAAGAGGCCATTACGTTTCTGGATACGCCCTTGCAAATTTGTGGTGATCGGATGGATCCCAGAATCTCTCCACCCATCTCTTGCTTCCCTTACATTCAATTAATATGACAGGGAAAATGTGGATAACATTGCAAAGCTTGGTTTTACCTTGTTGCTGGGCGTATTGAGCTATTTCTCGTTTCAGCCAGTGTACCACGACTAGCATATAAAAGGCGGTGGTATGTGCTATTCTGTCTGTGGGAAGGTGCATATAACAGATCCCTTGCTGAGTTAAAAACGTCGATACGAGGTTTTTTGTCAGATAAAGCTAGATGTCAGTTAATGCTCTCTTGAGTTACCCCCGTACCCCACCTCCGGAAACTCGTCGCAGGCGTCTTTTACACCGGGTCACGGGCAACGTTGGGTTCCAGACCTTGTCACCAATTTTACCTGTGACACCAGAAGTGACACAGAACTGTCAAGGTGCCGCTGAGAAGCGGAAAGCGGAAGCGTCGCCGGTGGCCACTACCATCAGGACACCGCCTAAACAGCCACAGCCATACTGACAGCCACCACCCGCATGTGCAGTCCAGAGAAACCACGGTGCCCTGGACTCTGCATGGCAAGCTTAGTCGACGCTACTCCAACTGCTACATCTTGTATGTCACCAACACTAAGAAGCTGCTCACCGTTCCAAGGTGTAGGAACTTTGAGAACATGTCAATCGAAGAGGGGGAGTTGAGATGCACTCAGTGACGTTACAGGACGGGCACCAAGCTTTTTTGTGACGTACCATCAGGACAATCGCTACAGACGGGCTCTGCTGTTCGCCGAGTTGGATAACATATCTATATATCGCCTGAAGAAGAAAGTGTTCAGCGAGCAGAATCCTGATATCACCAGACTGTTTGCGAAGCCAGTGATCCATCAGTTCACTCCATAGAATTCAACCTTTCCATCTTCCTAGACTCCGTGAGTACGGATTTGTCAGATTTTAAACTTTTGGCCACCATTTCTAAAAAGAAAACATTTATAAATAGTCTGACACCTTTTATTTTAGGCAGTCTGTCTAAATTGCTCAAATCACCAGAACTTTAACTTTATTTTTGAACTGTTTTCCAGACTTGCAGGTTATTCTCCTTTTTGGTCTTTTGTCTCTACTCTTCTACATTTTATCGCAAATTTCGCCCACCTCCAGTCTACTTCCCTCACCCTACTTCTGTCACGTACTTAATCGATGGCGATAGCGGAGGCTAAGCGCGGAATAGGCGTGCTTTAAACAAGTTAGCGGGTTTCCTCTAATGACTGTATGTCAAAATTACCAAATGTTTGACAATAGCCGGATATTAATGAATCAATGTTTTCTAGTGGTATCGTTAAACAAACCAATATTTTTTTAATAGGTTCGTATTTTGTAAACAAAAACAATCATTGCATCAGACCCACCGTGTGTGCTTAGAGATCCGATATGAACAACCACTGTTTGTTTAAAGACAGTTATAATCTCTTAACTAACTTAAGTTGGATTATTGATCTGAAAGACAGGGAGAAAAGCCAATTTTAGACGACCTTGAACAAATATTTCCGTTAAAAATGGAAAATTATTATACTTAACAAAACAAAACATTATGATAAATAAAGGTAACTTAAATTTGCTGCATGTTAGTAACATATGCGGACATTAGCATACAAAGATAATATACAAATAACTCGATACTAATCACGTATACACGTTACATCTATAACGTATACATTCATGAACATTTCGAGGCACAAGTGGCGTATAATAGCCCAGTGGTAAAGTGCGCGTATGATGCGCGATCGATCTAGGATTATTATGCATATAATCTACCTTCAACAGTCATTATTATACACATAATCTGCGCTTCCCGTTCATTATTTTAAATTTAATTTACACTCTCCATATACCTATACATTTACCGTACACTTCCCATGCATTAGTATATTTATAACTAGGGGAGTGCAAATGATTCAATGGGAGTGCGTATTAAACGTATAATAGAAACTGGGGAGTGAGAAGTATACGTATAATAATGACTGGGGAGCGCATATTCTTGAGGAGTGCAAATTAGATGCTACACCTGATCAGACTACTGGCTATCCTGAGGCCGGGCACGGGATGGACACGCCCGAAAGCTTAGTGATGTAGGGCTCTCTCTCTCTCTCTCTCTCTCTCTCTCTCTCTCTCTCTCTCTCTCTCTCTCTCTCTCTCTCTCTCTCTCTCTCAGGAGAATGACACATCAATGAAGTTGCAACCTAATGATTTTTTTTAAACCTCACACAAAAACAAAACGAACAAAATGGATAAATGGGACACAGACGAAGGATGAGACAACGTTAGTGGAATCGCCGATGTATCTCCACCGCAAACGGGAAGAAATGGAAACATATTAAACACTAAAGCAACGAAATTAAAATGGCAAAGACAAACATAATTAACATTTCCAAGAGAAAACTAAACGATACAAAGTACACATTTTTAGGAAACGTATTAACCTGTTGTCTCACTTCCAAACCTTCTAACCAAAACATTGTAGCGGGCGACATTCTGTAGACGTTTATGGCTAACGGAACATTTCGGCAAACAGACTCGTAGTGCTAACGAAAACGAAACTAATAATGAAGATAAATACAAACTATTATTTTCCAAATTAAAGCCATTTTGCAAATATATCAAACAGTGAAAGTAAGGTACAAAGTAAATTAATAATGGGTGATTCAATGGTCACAGCAAGCTGACAAAAGTTCTACCAATGTAATTATGGACAAAGACAGTCACATAGCAGAAGTTAGTAGACGGCTATCAGCTACCATTAATGATCAGCTCTTCCTAGAAATTCTCTTAATGAAAGCAATGCGGGAAAACAATATCATATTCAGTTTTTGAAACGAAAAGAGAAAATATACCAGAGGCTACATTAATTGAAAAAAAAAAAAAATTAGAAGAGATGAAAACCAGATTAACTCAGATTAAATGTTAGAACAAAAGTAAAACGAATTAATTACGAAAAGACACATTAAAAGGCAAATTTGTCAGATCAAGAACGAAATGGATCGAACAAGGAGAAAACCTACTAAATACTTTTGTAACATGGAATCACGGAACTATACTAGCAAGCTAATTTCTAAAATAGTTAGGTAATGGACAAATATTAACCAATCAAAAAGATATCTTAGAAGAAACAAAACAATTTTACCAAACTCTCTATTCCGAAAGAATTTAACTTTATGGAAACTATAATACATATCAATTTTAATTAACTTATTAATGACGAAGCAGAAGAACTAGAAGGTGAAATTAGTTATTCTGCAGCATTAGCTTTTTCACCAAAAAAAAGAAAGAAAAAAAAAAGAAGGAAAAAAATTACAAGTGATAAAATAAAATATAGATATATTGTGGAAAATGTAATATTAATATACGACATGTTGCAGTAGACAGAAGAACAAACTATGCCTGGTATGTTATTATTAATATATTTTGAAAAGGCATTTGGCTCTCGTTCTTGAACATTTATTGAAAAAAAAGCGTTGGAATTGTTTAATTTTAAAATATCTATTAAAACCTGGATAAAAACACTATAACAATTCAACTTCAAGAGTACTTCAAAATGGATTTTGATCAGAAAGTTTCAACTTAGAACGTGAATGCAGACAAGGTGACCTTCTCTCACCATATATGTTTATTATATGCAGCAATCCTCGCAGTATTAATCAGAAATTCTAAAAATATATATGGTTTAAAAATTAGTGGAGAGGATTTCCTCTAATCTCAATATGCAGACGACACAACCTTTATTCTAGATGGATCTCCCAAAATCCCTTGAGAATACTTTTAAAATCCTAGATTCTGGTTTGAAAATAAACTATTCAAAATCGAAAGTCATTTGGATAGGCAGTAAGACGGAAATTAGAATGGGTTGAAGAAGATTTTGAAATGTTAGGAATAAAATTAACGAAAAACCCACCAAAAAACCCCACTTTGGACAACAAGAAAACTGACTGTGTTCACTAGAATAGTTGTTTTAAAATTATTAATTATTCCAAAATTAACACACTTACTAATTTCACTGCCTAACCCACCAGACGAAACGATAAAACAAATAGATAAAATTGTTGTTATTTCTTTAAATTTATCTGGCAAAATAAACCAGAAAGAATAAAACGCGAAATTTTTACTGAAAGTTACTGAAATGTTGGCTTTAAAAGGATAAATATTTAGAATTTTATTATAACTTTAAAATCCACCTGGATTAACAGATTATGTTCAACTAACGCAAAATGGAAACAAAAATTGAAGTTGCTACAAAATTATCTTTGCAAAAACTTATTACGTGTCGGAATTATTTATCAAAATACAAACATAAACATAAGTAACTCTTTCTGGGAATTCTGGGAACAAAAACAAATTCCCGAATGTCAAAGTGAAATAATTAGAAGTAATATTTGGTTTAATAGTAAAATAACTATTGACCACAAACCTATAATATTTTATATTATGAAAATTATATTAAAATGGGAGTTGATTTTCAACCTATGAAACGTTTACATTTAAATTTCACATACAATCAAACTTCTTAGAACATGCATCTTTAATCAAAGCAGTTAAAACCTTTTATGCATTGCACATTGTCAAGTATCAACAACCAACAGGTTAACACCTTAAATCCTATATTACCTTTTAAAACGGAGTTAGTTTTTTAAGACTACTGAAGGGTGCAAAGAAATGTATAATATTTTAAACAAATCGACAATAGTGTCAACTTCCCAAAGTAAATATTACAATTTAGGTTTCTTACTATCTATACAGGAGTGGGGAAAGTTGTATAATTTATCATGCATATGTTTAAAAGATACACTTGTACAGTGGTTTTAATATAGAATTCTACATCCAATAATCACGACAAACAAATTCTTATATAAAATAAAATACATAGAATCAAATATCTGCGATTTGTGTCATAGACAACCAGAAACATTGGAGCATTTGTTCTACGACTGCTCTAAAGTCGTTCTTTTATGGAAGGAAATTGAACGATGGATTCGATAAATAAACAGCCTTGTTTTGAATCGTAAAGAGCAAAAAGAACAAGATTGTATTTATTAATTGGCTCATTATCAATGTTAAATACTATATATATAGATCTTAAATGCAGAAACATGGGCCTAACATATATGCTTTTAAAAATATTTTAAAAGATCAAATAGAAATTGAAAAATATATACTTCTCAGTAATTATCAATTTCAAGAATTTGAGGAATACTAGGCACCTTGGTCCAGATACCTAGAAACAAGACATGGCAATACAATGTTCTAGAGATATTCCAATACAAATATGTTTTCTCTTTCGAAGTTAAAGTATTTAATTCACTCTTTCTTTCCTTCTTCCTTCCTTACCTTCTCTTTTCATCCCTTATCATTTCTTTTAAATCTTTCCTCTACCTCTATCTTCTCTGTAAACCCCACATATTAGTAAACTCCATGTTGTCATGCTTATTAATAGTATTATATTGATTCTAATTGCACTATATTATATTATATTTATAGACTGTCCATATGTACTTATAACATGCCTGTAAGGTAGTGAAATCAGGGTCACCAACCCTAAGACTACCATACTTGTGTATCTGTCGTTAATACACTTAAAGGGACATACCCTAGTCTTAAAACACTAAGGCATATTTTCTTACTATTACAGCCGTTTTTGAAAAATGAATCATACTTTACTTAGATTTTATTGTTTAGGCTATCCATTTCCATACATTCGAAGTGATTATGGTCATCCTGGTATTTTTAATATCACAAAATGCATTTCTCATATTTTTTAAAAACGCACGTGCTTCTGAGAAGTAACAGTTATAGAGTCCAGTTTTAGTCTATTTTTAGAGTGTATTTCACTATTTCAAAGTAACAGACTGATGCTCCACTCAATTGTAACTTTATCCAAATGTGTTACAGGTATGCAAATTAACTAAACTTAGTGTGCATTTTCATGTGCTTAAACTGGGGTCTGTCAATTAAGAGAGAGAGAGAGAGAGAGAGAGAGAGAGAGAGAGAGAGAGAGAGAGAGAGAGAGAGAGAGAGAGAGAGAGAGAGAGAGAGAGAGAGAGAGAGATTTAACCGAGGCTCATGTAAACCAATTTGCAAAATGGTACATCAAATGCCAGTGATCAAGCAATTAGCGCGGAGGTATTTAAATGTTTAATGCACGAGGAACGTCAGTCTCCACAATTTGATACTCTACCAAAACTACATACAATTTTTAATGAAGATCTTCCTCTTGGATATATAAGACGCAAATAATATCCGAACAATTAATAAATAATTTAAACAAAAAGTTACCTTTATTCTGCTACAAAAATCTATAAGGCATCGCATTAAAATTACATTTTATTATTAATTTAACACGAGCCATACATGTATACGCTTTAAACTACATGACATCATGTTTTGTACCGACAAGGTCATTGGTTTGTAAGCGTCAAATTGTTCAACAAAATTGTTCGTTAGACCAATGCAGAACATTTCTCACTGAAAAAAAAATATGGAAAATATTTCCCATGTTATGAGTGACCGCTGGGGTAATAAATTTCAAATGTACCTTTCTGCATAAAGTATTAGTGGCCGTATATTAAACGTGTTTAGGATAGTTCTAAAATTTGTACTTTGTTAAAATTCATTTTATTTCCTAAAAATATATTTTTTCGTATGTAGGAAATTATTTGAAGACAAAATCCAGATTTGGCTTCTTACAAATATTAAGACGACCAGCAACATATTGAATATACTGATATTCTAAAAAAAAATATATATATTTTATGTAAGTTTAATCGTAGAAATATGTTATTAATCGGAAACAACTTACAATGCAGCAAACTTGGGGATGTCCCTTTAAGGTCACGACGTCCGTACGTTGATTCGCAGTTTATACCCAGGCATCGTTAATGTTGCAACAGAATAATGCGAGGGCTCTCGTCGTCTTAACGTTCTCAACCAAAACAATGTAGACTGTTCGACTGACCATACAGTCCAATAATATTGTTCGTTGAACCAATGCAGAATATTTCTCACTGAGAAAATATGGCCAATATTGTCCCTGTTATGAGTGACTGTAATATATATATATATGCCTTTTTATTTGCCTCTCTCATGCCGTGATGTTTTTTCTAAACCCTGGACCCAACTAAGTAACATAGTAAAATTCTACTCAAAAATAATGAGTGGAACATTGTTTATTTTCAGTTTATAAATGTATCATGGTGTACCGTTTTGTAGTAGATTTGACAATATTTATAAAACATGCTTAATAACAACCCTTATGGTATTTGGTATTTACAAAATGGAAACATTTGATTTTACATGATTCATGGGTGCTGAATCCAAAAATAAATGTTGCCAACTGATCTTCTGATTATTTATCTTTAAAAATTCAAGATGGCCGCCAAATATATACAAAAACTAAAAATCTAATGTCCAGGATTTTATATGGGGTACATTTATAATATTATAGGTTATTTTTATGTCTTTTGTATCAGATAATTAATATTTGATACATCTGTGATGTTTAAATTAACTAGATTACAATAATTCCAAGATGGCCGCCATGAGAGTATTAAATCCCAACATGTAATATCTGCTTTTAATTAGGGTACATTTATTATATTAGTGATCATTCCTATTTAGTTTATATGTGAAAGAATTCACTCTTAATAGTGATATGATGTTGTAATCTGATTACAATAATTTCAAGTTGGTCACCATGCATCTATCAAAGCAAGATACAATTACATGTATATATAATTGGGGTAAATTTATACTATCATTGGCCATTCCTAAATTGTTGTTTTTTATGTTAATTAATTGATATAGGCCTAGTTGTAATTCTAATGTCTTATCAATAATATCTTACAACACCATATGCTTAAGAGATTTTGTGAAGCAAGTGATGATTTCAATGTCAAATACTAAATATTTAGTGAAGCCAGTGATGATTTCAATGTCAGATACTCAGAGATGTAGTGAAGCAAGTGATGATTTCAATGTCAAATACTTAGAGATTTAGATGTGGCAAGTGATGTAGATTAAAAACTTAATTTACTGTAGATCAATAGTCCTTAGAATAAAATATAATCATATTTAAGAGTCCCAGTATAGTATTTTTTCACATCATTACAATACAAAGTCAGTTACCAATCAATATTCCATCAGATCATCACTATTTGCACAAATTCCTCTACAATCACATGCCATCATGCAAAGCAAACCAATACTGCGACCATTGCAGCTCTTGTTGGCACAACCCCCTTTGCAAGACCACCTCAAGAGTTTAAGAATAGACTCTGGTGCTGCGGCCAAATCTGAATGTATGGGGATCATCCTCCCATCACTCCATTCAAGAGGATCCAGTTTGTGTCCTTTCCATTCTTGAACCTGGTGAAACACACGGAGACTATGATGTTTGATAGCTGAGGATGTGGGTGGAAGAACACGTGTGTAAAGGGAAGATTTAGTTACAGCTAACTTTTGTTGAAACCTTACTAATTTTAGTTGTTCCAAAGTATCTGATGATCTGCCTTTGTTGAGGCAAACAATTGCTTTTTCTCCTGCTGCGATGATTTCAGATGGTGTCAAGTCTAGTTTGCCAAATACAATGGCTTGTTTAAGGAATGTTGCATTGCCCTTCAAAAGGTTCAACCCAAGTCCAACAGTGCTGCTGGATATGCACATAGTTTGGGTCACTGCAATCAGTCTTTGGAAGAGCAATTATGGGTCCCAAATCATGAAATGGTGTATCCATATTTGTTGCTTGGTCTTTTTTTCTTGAAGGCGTATCCCCGTGCACATTCACCAGCCATCTGATTATTTCCCTCACTACCTTGGCCACATCAATGTTTACTATGTTTTGGCCAATTACACCATTTGCAATATTGTGCAAAGAAGTGTTATCTCAAAATGGACTCCTCTCATGTATAAAAGTCAGCATTTTCTGAGTGTCATCAACATCCTTCTTCTGACTTGATTTTGATATGAGAGGTTTCTGCATGGATTACATGTTGTCCGACGATCAGATAGATTCTGGGTTGGCCTCTCAACAGACTTAATCATCGAAAAGGTTTTAATGAGAAGCCTAAAAACATCAGGTGGCCTCACTAGAGGACGTGGAATGACTGACACCCAGCACTTGACTTGGGTCACGTCCAGACCTGTCTATGATGATGTGAACGTCGCCCTCCAAAGACTAACCGATGTCATGTATGTCACAAATGACCAACACAAATATTGTTTGGGATTAAAAAAGGGCTTGGGCTGAAACTTTTGAAGGGCAATGCAACATGCCTTGAACAAGCCATTGTTTCTGGCAAACTAGACTCAACACCATCTGAAATCATCACAGCCGGAGACAAGGCAATTGTATGCCTTAACAAGGCAGTTCATCAGATACTTTGGATCAACTAAATTTAGTAAGATTTCATGAAAAGTTAGTTGTAACCAAATCTTCCCTTCACCCATGTGTTCTTCCACCCACATGTTCTTCCACACACGTCCTTAGCTACCAAATACCATAGTCTCTGTGTGTTTTACAAGATTCAAGAATGGAAAGGACACAAACTGGATCCTCTTGAATGGGGTTGGAAAATATCTGACGGGAGGATGATCCCCATATATTCAGATTTGGCCGCAACACCAAAGTCTCTTCTTAAACTTGTGAGGTGTTCTTGCAAAGGGGGTTGTGCCAACAAGCGCTGCAGTTGTCGCAGTATTGGTTTGCCTGGCATGATGGCATGTAGTGATTGTAGAGGAACTTGTGCAAATAGTGGTGATCTGATGGAAGATTGATTGGTAACTGACTTTGTAATGTAATCATGTGAAAAATACCATACTGCGACTCTTAAATTATGATTATATTTTATTCTAACAATATTGTTCTACAGTAAATGATGTTTTTAATCTACATCACTTGCTACCACTAAATCTGAGTATCTGACATTGAAAACATCACTTGCTTCACTAAATCTCTTAAGCATCTGATGTGGTAAGATATTATCTGGGGCGGATCTGAGGGGGTCCAAGGGGTCGCCCCCCCCCCAAATTTGAGAAGTGCAACCTTTTATTTAGGATTTTAAGGTTTTTCTACAAATTTATTTAGGTTTTTTTTATAATTATTATTATTATGCCAGCATCCCTGTTGTAGCATTATTATATTATGGACCATTGTGAACCATGTGTAATATTTCAATAATGCCTTTTTATAATGTTATGGTGCCCTTGCCCCACCCCACCCCACCCTCATCAGAAAAGCTGGATCCGCCCCAGATTATTGATAAGACATTAGAGTTACAACTATATCAATTAATTAACATAAAAAAAACAACACTTAGGAATGGCCAATGATAGTATAAATGTACCCCAATATATGTAATTGTTTCTTGCTTTGATAGATGTATGGTGGCCATCTTGAAATTATTGTAATCAGATTACAACATCAGATCACTATTAAAGAGTGAATTCTTTCACATATAAACTGTTTCCATTTTTTAAATACCAAATATCATAAGGGTTGTTATTAAGCATGTTTTATAAATATTGTCAAATCTACTACAAAAAAGGTACACAATGATACATTTAGAAACTGAAAATAAGCAATGTTCCACTCATTATTTTTGAGTAGAATTTTACTATGTTACTTAGATGGGTCCAGGGTTTAGAAAAAACATCACTTAAAGAATCTTGCAATTTGTGGTGGGTTAGGCCATTTTTTTGTCTTAGTTTGACTGGCCTATCTCCTTCGGTAATACCGGCCTCGGTGGCGTCGTGGTTAGGTACCCAGTCGAGGCATGGGATTTTTAATCCACATACCGACGCCAAACCCTGAGTGAGTTCTCCGTAAGGCTCAATGGGTAGGTGTAAACCACTTGCGCCGAACCGTGATCCATATCTTTCTTTCCCTCAGTACTGAAGGTGCCCCTTTTGAAATGCTGCAGCGGATTGGTAATTTAATGGAGAATGAAGCAAAATTATTTAATATTTAATTTTAGTTTCTCTGGGTTTGTTTTGTGTGTGTTTTTGTTGTTGTTTGTTTGGTTTTTTTTTTTTTTTTTTTTTTTTTTTT
>JAECMU010122720.1:5518-22011 GCA_016106625.1 Dracogyra subfuscus
TACACAATACATACACCATTGGCCCCCCGGACGAAGGTCTGGCCCCCCCTTTGGCCCCCCTACAAATAAAGACTCAGTTACGCTACTGTACATCATACATGCATACATACATACATACATATAGGAAAAAACATGTATAATGTACATTCATATATCACATACTATGTAAGTTAATTTCAATATAGAGAATATATTAATTAAAATGTATTAATCAATTACATTAATACATTAAATCTTTATATTAAAATATAAATTTTTTCCATTATTGTTAAATGGATAACTAAAATTGCAATGTTTAAAATGTTGATGGCTTTACAATGTTTTTATACACTACTGAAACAACTTCTAGTTAAAATTTATTAATCAATTACATTAAATAATTATATTTAAAAAAAACATTCCATTATTGTTAAATAGATAACTAAATAGAAGTTTAAAATGTTGATGTTTTTTCAATGTTTGTATACACTACTGAAACAATTTCTAGTTACATACATTTGAATTTGTTTAAAAACAATACATAAATATCAATACAATAATGGTTTTGATCTGAGGGGGACAGGGGAGAGAGAATGGACAGATGAAATGAATGGGGGGAAAAAAAGAGGAGAGAAAAACAAACAAAAAAAAGAGAGAAAGAGGCATGTACGGTATTATTTACTTGTATTGTAGATTAAGATTGGTTTTCTGATTCTACTTAAGTTTTCGCATATCCAAGCAAGCTCAATTTTCCTTTAGGTTAACAAAATGCAGTTATGAAGAAAGTAGTATCAATTGATTCTCTGATTTTCCAGCAATGTTCATTAAATTTGTCATACTGGCAATTTTTAAATAAATACATCTTTATAATAATAATAATAATAATAATAATAATAATAATAATAATAATAATAACTTTATTTAATGAGGGTGACAAGTTTAGCACAAGCTAATCTTCCACTTGGCCCTCAACAATACACTGAGCGGGCAGCATGGCCCAGTGGTACAGTGCCCGCCTGATGCACGGTCGCTCTAGGATCGATCCCCGTTAGCTAACCACTGGGTTTTTTCTCGACATAACCATATGTCCGACGCCGATATAATCATAATTGTAATGTGTTGAGTGCGTCGTTAAACAAACAAACAAACAAATCAACAATACATTGAAACATTTTCTGTTTGGAATTTAGTTTTCAAGATATTTTCAATGACCTTTTTGTGCAAACTTTGTTTAAGTATAATTTATACTGACAGATATCCAGTTTACTACGTATCTTAGATCACACTATCTGTTAACACCTCCCAAATTTATGTAACCAGGCAATGAGAAATAACACCAAATCAGAGCCTTTCATTGGATGACTGCAGATCTGAAAAGGTTGTATTGGACAGGCAAGTCAATGACCAGACATGGATAATTCAATGATTCACTGTGCATGCTGTAACCTCACCGTGGTGCAGGGGTGTAACATTCTCTTTGAGAATGGCCAATACAGCCCAAATTGAAGTTTAGAGTAAAATTCAGTATCTGTAAAATTCTGTGGTTATTTGTCAGTTTTCTTTACACTGTGTTTCAACCTTGAATTTTTATATTGATGTTGATCATCACTTTATTTATTTGCATTACCATAGTTTGACACCCAATAGCCGATGTATTTTTTGTGCTGGGGTGTCGTTAAACAGCATGTATTAAGCTAATCTTGATGTGGAATTATTGCATGATTTTTCAGGGATGTTATGTCAGCCTTATGGATTTCTCTTCCGACTTTGCTGCCAACCAGCCCATCACGTCACCATGAAAATTACCAAGAACCTTTGCCTCCAGGTAAGGTCTTAGTAAGACTTTTATAAATATTTTTTTATAAATAGTCTGACACACTTTATTTTGAAAGCCCATCAAAATTGCTCAAATCACGTTAAAACATTTTTCACAGAACATTGAAATTTAAAGTTTTGGTTGTAGGTGCTTGATGATTAAAATCATATATTAATGATATTTTCATTTTTAGAAAATCACTATCTGTATAAACAAGGTGTTTGTCGTTGTCCTGTTTCTAGTAACTCAAACTAGAATAAATGAATGAAGTGGCGACAGCAGGTTTCCTCTGTCAATATCTGTGTGGTCCTTAACTATATGTCCGACGCCATATAACTGTAAATAAAATGTGTTGAGTGTGTTGTTAAATAAAACATTTCCTTCCTTCTAGGCCTTGGAAAATATATGATTCATTTGTACATTGGTGCAAAAATATTTTGTAACCTATTTTTCATTCAGGCATTAAATTCAAGATATCATTAAATTTTATATGGTCATGCCAACCACATGTTGGTTATGCGAAAATTAATGGGTTACATGAATTCATTTTTGGTTTAACTCTTTTAAATTTTGTGCCATTTAAAACAAAAAAAATTCAAGGACTGCAGTTCTGGGCCCCATTTTATGAATTGATCTTAGCCCTAAGATCACCTTAAGTCCATAGTTACCTTATGCACTAAGGTGATCTTAGTGCTAATATCGCTTCGTAAAACATGGCCCTGGTTGTTAACCCATAAATTAAAATCAGAGATTTTGTTTCAATGATCTTAAATAATTATTTCTATTTTGTTTGAATAAAATATATATTTTTTAATTATAAAAGTTAACAAGCGAACAAATTAAACATTTCAGTACTTACATTTAACCGTTAACAACTCTAGCCGTTGAATAAATAACTATAGATGGACTATAGATATGTTGTTTTAGCAATCTCTGTTTCAATACAAATATTTTTTTTATAAAAGCCAACAAATTAAAACGTTGCTGTACTCACATTTAGCCGCTAACCTATTGAACAACACTATAACTCTACCAATTGAATAAATAACTACAGACATTGTTTTAGCAATATCTGTTTCAATACATATATTTATTTATAAAAGCGAACAAATTAAATGTTCCTATACTTACATTTAACCACTAATCTATTGAACAACACTGTAACTCTAGCTATCAATATAAATAACTAGAGACATTGTTTTAGCAATATCTGTTTCAATACATATATTTTTTTAATATAAGCAAACAAACAAACAAATTAAATAGTCCTATACTTACATTTAACTGTTAAACTATTGAATAACATTGGAGCTCTACCTATTAATAAATAACACGAGACATTGTTTTAGCAATCTGTGTTTCAATACAAATATTTTTTTATAAAAGCCAACAAACAAATTAAATAGTCCTAATATCAAAATAATAATAATTTTAAAAAAATAATATTAAAAAAATAGTCCTATACTTACGTTTAACTGTTAACCTATTGAATAATATTGCAACTCTACCTATTGAATAAATAACTAGAAGTTTTGTTTAAGCAATTTTAAAATCACAAACCATAGTTTCAATGTGCAAAAAATTTCCAGTAAGTTTGATTCATCTACAAACCTGTAACATTTGAATAAAGTTACAACAGAGTGAAACAAGAGTTTGCTGTAACGTTGAAATGGTGAAATACCCTTAAAAGGACATTCCTGAGTTTGCTGCGTTGTAAGATGTTTTTCTACCAATAAAATATTTCTATGATTACACTTACTTATTAAATATATTTTCTTGTTTACAATATCAGTGTCTGTATATTCAATGTGTTTCTAGCCATCTTAATATTTTTATGAAGCCAAAACTGGATTTTGTCTTCAAATAATTTTGTACGTACGAAAAAAACATTTAAGGAATTAAAATGAAAGTTTAAATATTAAAACGATCAGAGATACGTTTAATATATATTTTATGCTGAAAAATATAGTTGATATGTCATTACAATCGTTAACAAGTTTCTGTTAGTCGATAACATCTTAAAACATGCAGCAAACTCAGGAATATCCCTTTAAGAATAGAACAAAACTCAACTCCATAACCATTACTTCTCAGATGTACGTGTTAAAAAAAAAGAAAAAAAGTTGACCAGAAACACTTCGGATGTACGGAAATTAATAATCTAAACAATAAAATCGAAGTAAAGTATGATTCCAGTTAAATAAAAAATGGCTGAAATAGCAGAAAAATTTGCCTTAGCGTTTAAAAATTAGGGCCTGTCACTTTAAACAATATTTATATTTTATTTCAGTAAAAAATGATTTGATTTATAAAAGCCAACAAACAAATTAAAACATTCCAATACTTACATTTAACCGTTAACCTATTGAATAACGTTAGAATTTTAGCCATTAAATAAATAAATACAGTCTATCCCATCATTCTATAAAACAGATTTCTGTAAATAATTTCAGTTTGGTTTGATGTAATAAGAAAAGAATAACTATTTTGAAAATAATTGATTTGTACTATTTTTGTGTGTAATTTACAAATCAATTGGATCAGAAATAAATAACTTGTAGTAAATTTCATTGTATGAAAAAAGGCCTTCCCTGTGGGATGGACTATAGAGATTTTGTTTTAGCAATATTTGCTTCAATCAAAAAAATTAATATTTTTTTAATAAAAGCCAACAAACAAAGAAATTAAAACATTCCAATACTCACATTTAAACATTAACCTATTGAATAACACGGAAACTCTAGCCATCGAATAAATAAGAAAACTGACAGAGATTCGTAAAGAAACAGTGGGTCGCCACTTCCCGGTGAATTTGTCACGGTGTAGTGGACACGAAAGACATAGATAGAAATCCTTCAAGAGAAAAAAAAATCTGATCTTTTGAGTGTAAATCAATTTCTCATTTATTCCATGATGGCTATTTTGTCTTGATCAATAGTGCGGTCTGGACATTGGTAAAGAAGTAGCCGGTGCCCTGGACATACACACAGAGAGAAAAGCGTTCAGATGGTCTTGCAGAGGCAATCACGGCAAACACACATATTCTTTTCAAAGACGGCAGTTTAATTACTTCATTCCGAGGTTTCGTTTTTTATTGTCTACAACAGGCAAAAACTCTACCAATGAAATGAAAGGAAAAGAGGTTTTGGTTTCGGTTTTTATTCTCTATTGGCCAGTGGCAAAACACTCGCTGTGTGGTCAGTGAGGGATCAATCCCCGTCAGTGGGCCCACTGGGCTGTTTCAATGCTCCATCCAGTGCATAACATATGTGCTATTCTATCTGTGGGATGCATATAAAAGATCCCTTGCTACTAATCTATGGAAAACAGGCTGGTAGGTACTGGGTTCGCAGCCCAGTACCGGCTCCCACCCAGAGCGAGTTTTTAAGGACTCATTGGGTAGGTGTATGGCCGCTACACCCTCTTTTCTCTTTCACTAACAATAACAACTAACCCACTAATTTCTATTCTGTCCTGGACAGACAGCTCAGATAGCTGAGGTGTGTGCCCAAGACAGGCGTGTGTGCTATAACAGCTTGCTCTGAATGTGCACATTAAACAATATTGAAAATGATTTTTTTTTTAATAATCTGCCAGTGCTGGCATCCCTCATACATCTCCACCCCCCCACCTTTTCCTGTCCTGGATAGGCGTGCACTACAACGGCTTGCTCTGAATGTGCACGTTAAGTCCTTTAAGTTAAGTTAAGTTAAGTTACTAATGGAAAAATGTAGCAGCTTTCCTCATTAAGACTATATGTCTATAAATACCGGTAATGTAATTTTGACACATTTTTGGAATGGTTCATTAAAAGAGAAAGGGGGAGCTAAAGCTTAATTTTTAATTTAGTTTGCCAAATAGTAGCTCCTACTAGAAAAGGGAAGCATGTTTAAGGACACCCCAGCACATTGTTTAAATCATTAACTACTAGGAGAGAGGTGCATGTTTAATGACACCCCAGCACATTGTTTAAATCATTAACTACTAGGAGAGAGGTGCATGTTTAAGGACACCCCAGCACATTGTTTAATCCATACAAAATTAGGAAAGGAATTTATATTTTAACACTATTCCAAATACAATGGAAAATTACAATTTTATGTTTAATTAAATAATTTTTAAAAATACAAAGGAAGGAATAGAAAGAAAACAAAGAATAAAAGAAAGAAAAGAGAAAAAAAATGAAAGAAAGAATGAAAGAAAGAAAAATAGATAGATAGAAAGAAAGAAAGAAAGAAAGATGAAAAAAAACATTTTCTATGGACAAAACTAATTAGGTGTAGAGTACAACAGTTCTGGTCACAACTGAATCAGGGCAAAGAAAGTATTTAATTTACGTATCAATTCCAGTGGACATTAATGGCAGATTCTAGCTGGGCTCTACGAGCCGTAATACAAATCAAGCATAAATTGATTACACCCCAATTCATTCACGCTGACCACAATAAAGTTAATTTTTATAGCAAATATCTGCTGAATTTCGTTTATAAGAGAAAACCACAGAGACAAAAAAATCAAACAAAATTCTGCAACACACTATTAACTTTTTTACTAATAGCTATTTTCAAAATTCTGCCCATTTTCAACTCTATCCTCCCCCCATCCCGAGTCAAGTCCACCGATCTTATCGGAGGTCGGACTCTGGATGGCCGTGTTCGAAACCCTAGTGGTATATGGACACGTTAAATTGTTATCTATCTATCTATCTATCTATCTATCTGCAACACAGGGTTTTTACCCCATCCTGGCCAGTGCTCCATGACTGGTATGTCAAAGCCATGGTATGTGCTGTCCTGTTTGTTGGAACGTGCTTATAAAAGATCCCTTTCTGCTAAGGCCGGAATTTTACTTGTTTCCTATTACATGCTGGAAAAATATAGGGTAGGTAGGTTAAAAAAACATTTTATTTTAGAAAATAATTTTATTTATGGATATTAAATAAAGGTGTTGACTACCGGTGTCCAAAATAACCTCTGCATGTATGGAAATGCATTATGCAAACCAACAATACCATTCATCACAGTGTTTTCCCTAGAAATGAAGTAAGGCATGGTAAAGCGATGTTTTGGGGGCATATTGTATGTGCAGTTTTAAATATAAGGGCTTTTTTTCCCCCATTATACAATTTTCAAAAGGACAAAAAACCTTATGGACATTTTATTTTCTATATCTATTTCATAACTTAATTTAAAAAAAGGAAATATGTAGTACTATCCACATAGGTGTGTTTAAAGGCTTCTTTTTACATGGGCAATTTATAAAAGGCAAGACATTTTGATTTTGAGGGCAACATGGTGGGAGAGTACGTACAAAAGACCCCTTGCTGTTTAATAATAGGCAGAATGTTTACTCTCATACTAACACTTAACTTATGTACTGGTCCAGGACAGACTTGCTTGAACCTTAATTGGATAGAAACCAGTAAATAAGATATAACAATTTCTTTTAATGAAAACTGAAAAGAAGGGTTCTATATTCATCCATCCAACAATAACATTTTTAAAAAATGTCATAAATATTACCTTTCCTAGTATATATCTAAGAAATGGTAGTCTTACCAATTTTATCATTTACAATGTTAGTTTTATTCTGTATGCATCCAGTATTCAAGTACACACTTGGTTTGAAGCGATCAATTGGTCCAATGAATAGAAATGCAGTACAATTTTTTTTTTTTTGTTGGTTGGTTTAACGACGCACTCAACACATTATAATGACGGTTATATCGGCGTCGGACATATGGTAAACTTGGAGGTGTCAACAGATAGTGTGATCTAAGATACGTAGTAAACTGGATAACTGTCAGTATAAATTATTACATTTACAACATGAAAATACTTAAACAAAGTTTGCACAAAAAGGTCATTGAAAATATCTTGAAAACTAAATTCCAAACAGAAAGAGTTTCAGTGTATTGTTGATTTGTTTGTTTGTTTAACGACGCACTCAACACATTATAAATACGGTTATATCGGCGTCAGACATATGGTTATGTCGAGAAAACCCCCCAGTGGTTAGCTGACGGGGATCGATCCTAGACCGACCGCGCATCAGGCGGGCACTGTACCACTGGGCCATGCTGCCCGCTCGTGTACAAATGCTCAAACGAATGTTGAAAAGTAAAGTTTGTTTTATTTAATGACACCACTAGAGCACACTGATTTTTATCTTTAATATCATCGGCTATTGGACGTCAAACACATGGTCATCCTGACACTGTTTTTAGAGGAGTTTTTTGTTGTTGTTTTTTGTTTAACGACACACTCAACACATTATAATTACGGTTATATCGGCGTCGGACATATGGTTATGTCGAGAAAAACACCCAGTGGTTAGCTGACGGGGATCGAGTTTTTAGAGGAAACCTGCAAAGTTCCCAGTGACCACTTGAACAAAATAACAAAACACATCGAGATCTTACTGACATATTTAATAATTTGATTTGGCAGTAAACTCCATCAGTATCGGTCAACATTCCCTGCAGAAGGTCACTAAAGTTTTACAAGGCCAGTTTGTCGCTGGAGTAAATAATTAAATAGTTATTATTATTATTATTAATCAGAACAACTCGCTACGCTAGATGTAGAGTAAATTGGAAAAGACATATTCATGAAAACGATGTTTCTAACTCTTCGACTGATATCTCACAAAAGTTACCGAACTTCATTTTCATTTTCAATTGTTAGAAGAAAACATTTCCTGGCTAACGGGTTGCCAATAAAACTAAACTTGCAACAGTAAAACCACCGATATACATCTACAAATTGGAAAACACAATAGGGTTATCCCCTAAATGACACAAAATTAGTGCTTGTGATATTTTTGGAATGTTTTCCTGGAAATCGTTGTTATATTAAAAAAATATTTTTGGATATACAGTTGTCAAAGTTGCTGAGCTACCAATGTTTAATAAGGTCTGTACGGTTTATGGTGTATGGTATGTGCAATTTACAGTGAGGGCAGTTTGCCACACAAAGATGACCTTTAAAGGTCATTCTGGGGATTATTTAAGGTCATTTAGGATCATATTAAGAACATTTTAGGTTTTTTTTACATTTTTCTTATCTTTGCAGGTAGAGCTTTTAAAACATTTGATACTTAAAATTTGCTTTTTATAAATATGATTACAATGGATCTCTATATATATTACATAGCGAGCTCTAGAGCGGGCAGCATAGCCCCGCCTGATGCACGGTCGGTCTAGGATCGATCCCCGTCAGCTAACCACTGGGGTTTTTCTCGACATATCCATATGTCCGACACCGATATAACCGTAATTATAATGTGTTGAGTGCGTTGTTAAAAAAATTTTTTTTTTTAAAAAAAAACAACATTATATATTACAATTTGCATGCAAATTATAGGGAAACATGATATAAAAATCAACTGGTCTTGAAATTATGTGTTTACCAATGTCTAAAACATGTTTAGAAATAATTAATGGTAGATTTGCTAGAAATGGGTACTCATGTTTTTTTATGTTTATACAGAGTAATGTTTATGGCAAGGATAGATATCCACGCAAAATGTTACTGTATTGAGATTTGTTTACGGCAAGGTTTATATTGAAAGTAGGTTTTCACACCATTATGACATTTATAGGTCACTTTAGTGGTCATATCAAACGTCAGTGCGAGTCAAAATCAATATTTTGGTTACTAGTATATTGTCTTAATATCTATGAGAGTAAGTCTTTTCTAAAAAGTGTTGTTTAAGGTTTACTCTTGTCTATGACTAATTGTTCAGTATATATTGTTGTATTGTTTTAAAGGGATATTCCTGAGTTGCATTGTAAGATATTTCCGACAACTAAATATTTCTGCAATTAAACTTACATATTTTATTTTATTTTTTTTGTTTAGAATATCAGTTTCTGTATATTCAATGTGTTTCTGGTCGTCTTAATATTTGTAAGAAGCCCAAACTGGATTTTGTTTTTAAATAATTTCGTACGTAAGAAAAAACAATATTTTGGGAAATAAAATGTAATTTAGCCAAGTACAAATATGCAGAAAAAATATATTTTATATGTAATTACAATCGTTAAAAAGTCTCTTGTTAGTCAATAGCATCTTAAAAATTGCAGCAAACTTAGGAATGTCCCTTTAATATCTATGAGAGAAAGTCTTTTCTAAAAAGTGTTGTTTAAGGTTTACTCTTGATTATGATGAATTGTTCAGTATATATTGCAATATTCATAAAAACTAAGGGGAATCTGGAATTAAAAATGTGTTTATTTCACAATATTCATTTTGTGTGACACATCCTACCCCAAAATTCTCTACATGTACCAATATGTATGGTTGGATATAAGTCTTTCCACATATAAATGTTTGGGTTTTTTTAATACTTCTCTCTTTCCTACTCCTTAGATGTTTGTTGGTAGTTTTATGTATTGTTCCTAAGTATGAGTGTCAAAGATAAAATCATCTTTTCTGGTGGAACCATCTATCTTTCCCAAACCTATGTTGACAAATGTTTTTGCAGTTGGTTGGTTTAAAAAAAGAAAGAAAGAAATGTTTTATTTAACGACACACTCAACACATTTTATTTACGGTTATATGGCATCAGACATATGGCTAAGGACCACACAGTTTTTAAGAGGAAACCTGCTGTCGCCACTTCATGGGCTACTCTTTCTGTACAAACCATGGTCTTTGTTGAACTAGTTATGGATCACTGGTCGGTGCATATGGTTTGCACCTACCCATTGAGCCTTGCAGAGCACTCACTCAGGGTTTGGAGTCAGTATCTGGATTAAAAATCCCATGCCTCGACTGGGATCTGAACCCAGTACCTACCAGTCTATTGACCGATGGCCTAACCACGGCGCCACCGAGGCCAGTTTTGGTTGGTTTAATGCATAGTTCACAACATAGCCATCACACATGTAAGGTAGGAACACCATCAGTCTTCAAACTAGGACAGTATTTTTTAATTTTTATGCACAAAGGTAGGAGAAAGGAAAAGAAAAAAAAAACAAAACAAAAAAAACAACCTGTTTGGGGTATATCAGTAGGGGCGATTTTTTTTTTAATATGGCTACTTTGATAGATGTGGATTCTTTGTAACAAAATAAGATGGACAAAGCACAAGAATATAGGGTTAGTTCTTACTGTTGCCTTAATACCATAATAGATTAGAATGGTAACTTGTTTTCTTTAGAGATATTTGTAGAAGTCGGTGGCCCCTGAATAATAAAAACATACTAGCCTTATCACTCTAGACAGCATGTCCCTATTTCTAACAAAACATGCCTGAAACTGTATTTGCCTAGTTGTTTAGAAAGACAGATGGGATCTGTTTAAATTGTCAGTAATATTATATAAAGCATATTTCTATGCATATAAACAAAACCAAAAGTTAAACAAAACATATATAAATTTATGTTTTATATTTTTATTCATAAACATCTTTGGAACAATTAGTTAACTTAAAATATCATTTGACTTTATTCAGGTTGAGTAACGGTCAATTTAGTGAGTAACTCTTTGTCTTTGGGTAGTGGCCAACAGAGAAAACAATTTTTCATTAAAAAAAAAGGAAAAAAGAAGAAGAAAGAAATGTTTTATTTAATGACACACTCAACACATTTTATTTACGGTTATATGGCGTCAGACATACGGTTAAGGACCACACAGATATTGAGAGAGGAAACCCGCTGTAGCCATTTCATGGGCTACTCTTTCCAATTAGCAGCAACGGATCTTTTATATGCACCATCCCACAGACAGGATAGCACATACCACAGCCTTTGATATACCAGTTGTGGTGCACTGGCTGTGACAAGAAATAGCCCAATGGGCCCATCAACGGGGATCGATCCCAGACCAACCACGCATCGAGTGAGCGCTGTACCACTGAGCTACGTCCTGCTATACCAATGCAAATTATAATAATTTTATCAGTTTGTATACATTGTAGAGCCAGTTATCTACATACAGTATCTAGAAGAATGTATCGCACAAATTTAATACTGTAAAATAAATGCATTTTTATTCCAGATTTCCCAGTTAACAAGCAGATTATACTGATGAATTAGATACATTTAATAATCAAAAGTAAACATTTAATAGCACTTTCTGGAAAGAACCTAGACTTAAGATAAAACAAAAATTAAACATTTCGATTTTGATCCCAATTAGCTTCTAACATAACACCATAAAGGTCAAAATGGCACGAGTACCTACTTTACCTTAAACCATACTCTACATAGATCTCAATAAAGGTCAATTTAGCGTGGGTACCTACCCTCACCATGAACCATACTCTACATAGATCTCAATAAAGGTCAATTTAGTGTGGGTACCTACCCTCACTATAAACTATATTCTACATAGATCTCAATAGAGGTCAATTTTAGTGTGGGTACCTACCCTCATCATAAACCATACTCTACATAGATCTCAATAAAGGTCAATTTAGTGTGGATACCTACCCTCACTATAAACCATACTCTACATAGATCTCAATAAAGGTCAATTTAGTGTGGGTACCTACCCTCATCATAAACCATACTCTACATAGATCTCAATAGAGGTCAATTTAGCGTGGGTACCTACCCTCATCATGGACTGGACTGGACAAAGTGTTTAACGTGCACATTCAGAGCAAGCTGTTTTAGCGCATGCCTGTCATGGGCTTCTCCGTCCAGGACAGAAGGGTGGGGGAAGGAGAAGAGGGGGTACCGCCTGCACTGGCAGGTGCAAGGGAGCACCGGCAGACTGATCGTATTCGGTAACAGGTGGAGGTGGTGGTGGTGCTACTGAATTTGGAATGGATAGTTAATGCCAAAGAGAATGGGTGCACGTTTTAGTTTGAGGTAAATCTGGCACAATTTTTGAATGGTCGATCGAAAGGGAAAGGGTACGGAGCTACTATAGGTTTTGATCTTATTGAGTCGAGAGTAGCTCGGCCTCATCATAAACCTTAGCCTGGACAGATCTCAATAAGCATGAGTACCATTTATATCTCATAAGCCTTTCTGCAGTGACCGGACAATTATGAATTTTATGTTTTAGTTGTTAAATCTTTAACAAAGTAAATTCTTTGGCATGGATTAGTGGAACAATGTCGACTGTATTTCATTTACAACTTGTAAGTGCTTATAAATTGCATAATTTTATCCACATCTGATTCTAGTTTTTATTTTAAAGTTTTATTACTTTTTCCATATTTAATAGTGAATAGAATACGTAGATAACTATCAAACTTACTTGGGGCCCACGCCTGATGCGCGGTCGGTCTAGGATCGATCCCCATCAGCTAACTACTAGGGATTTTCTTGACATAACCATATGTCCGACGCCGATATAACCGTCATTATAATGTGTTGAGTGCGTTGTTAAACAAACAAACAAACAAAAAATACTTGGGGCCCAATTTAGCACATGAATTTAGGAAACTGCATCTTGTAAACTTGTAAGTAGGGCCAATTTAACTGTTTTTTACAGAATCCTAAACAAAAATACAAATTGTTTATGACTTTTGTTTCATGCTGAAACTATCTCGACTGCAAAACATTCTACAATTTGTTGCAGTCACCCGAGTCGTGAAATTACATGCAATCTGAAGTGAGGAGTAATAGGTGAACTGGTTTAAAAAGAAAAGGTAAAAAGGGTTTAACTTTTCCTTCTACACCCACCTCCTGCCCTACATAGATGGACAAGTGGAATCATAGACGGACAAGTAGATTTTGTGGTATACTTGTCCGGCGGACAAGTGGATTTTATTTCTTATTTCTATCAATGCCTCCTGAAATGGACATTTTCTGTTAAGGGGAGATTACTCCATTTAGCAAAAAGTGAGAAGACCTAAACCAGCAGTGAATTTCGTTTTTGTTTTTGTAATTTAAGCCTTATTTTGTGTTAAAATACTTCACATTTCACTGGCGTAGGAAGTGTGTGTGTAGGGGGTTGGCAAGGGGGCATGTCCCCCCCACTTTTCAGATATTATGCTTTATATTTGCTTTATAATAGTGTGAAAGTGTGGTCCCCCTCCCTATTTTTTGATACCTTCCTACACCAAGCAATGTTTATGTTAGAAAATCTGCTCCCAAATAGTCTCATTTGAACCAAAATGGTATGGTGTGTCATTATTTTTTGTATAGATGGCACTATTGTAGCTACCAGAATTAAAAAAAAAAAAAGTTTTAAAGGAGGGCACAATCAAGGCATTTGACCTGATATGCACATTCAATGATATATATAGCACATTATTGCTTAATATCAACAAATATAAGCATATAGTTCATTAATAAAACGGTTAAATGTGACAGCTATTATATATAACAGGCGCAGCCATTTTGTACCATCCCAGTGAATACGCCCTCTGGCGAGCTGGTGGTTACGTAATACCTAACGTGTCACATCAGGAATTAGTCTTGAACTGAAGAAACAAAACATACCTGATTTTTGTGGATGCCTCCCAATATTCTTTAATAATAGTCATCCCAGTAAAATAGCAATAATTACTAGTATATATTATATTTAATAAATAATAAACCAACATTGTCAAAGTGTTGAAATAACTGTATTATGGTTTAAATTAACCCACGTACTGAAATAATAATCGGAGTGTTTTCTTAGTTAATTGGTTGTTTCTTTCCATGGCCTGTACCTGTGGTTCTTGATTGGCAGGTGTATATTTAGAGGATACCCAGACACCGTGTCTAGACACACTAAAAAGAGGGACCTCTTTTATTAAGATCACAGAGTATTGTGTGATGACCTCAAATTATAATGGACTTTACCAGCTGTCCCCCTTTATTACTGTAAGTAATTCTGTAAAACCTTTGATTAAGTAGACTTTGCAATATAAAATCACAAAAGTGACCAATTACGTAGTCCCAAACAAAAGAAAATCATCACTTAGGTATCGTGAGTGGTCGTTTTTGCTCGAACGTATCCTACCAATAGGCCTAATAATATGCTTTTTTATTTTTTATTTTTTTTTTTAATTCTTTTTTTTAGAAAAAACATACTGTAACTCCATTTCGTTATATTGATGCAAATTAAAAAAATATTTAGTTAAACAGTTTATTATACTATCAAGTCATTTATGTTGTTTTACAAGTCGGGTTGATGAAAGCGAAGCGCCTTGTCGTAAATTAGAGCATTTGTTTACACTATGCATAAGAGAAGTTCGACGGAGCTGACGTCACTTTGCTCCAAACTATACCACCGGACATCACAAAAACAATAATTCATCAAAGTAGTTTTAATTTAAAAAAGAAGAATGCGCAATTCACTTAGAAATAAACAATCAATAAATAAACAATGTACTGAGGTGTCGTTATATAAAAATGAATAAATAAAATGTTATGTTTAATTTATATTATAATATTATCCAGGTTTTTAAAAATGGAAAAAACGCACTGTTTTACACAAAACCTTTGCATGAGTCTTGCTGCACAGAAGCATAGCAGACATAAGCCTTAGGAGTATTTGTTTTGTTGGAAGGCGCAGGTTACAGCTATCTGCTAAATTATTTATCTTTGACTGTAGTTTCTAACTCACCAACGTCAAAAACAACACTGCCGACAGTCAGGTCTACAGAATTTATTCAACCAATCATAAGTTGTGTTCATTTATGTCCACATCTTCTTACTGTGTGTATATTTTAACAGTTGACCAATGGCAGTCAACCTCTTATAATTACTGTTGCGTGAAGGATATAAGTTTGGAACCAGACGTCAAACACAATTATTTTTTAATATGTTTTCCAAATAAGTAAATTAATTAAGTTATATCATGGTTAACTGTATTTAAAATCAAAACCAATGATATGACTGTTTTGTACCATGAAACATTAACCACAAGGTTATCAATGTATAACAAAAATAATGATGTAATATATCAATATTCGTAATATTTTAGTATTCTTGTTCATTAAAACGTTTGCTATTTGAGAGAGAGAGAGAGAGAGGAGAGAAAGAGAGAGAGAGAGAGAGAGAGAGAGAGAGAGAGAGAGAGAGAGAGAGAGAGAGAGAGAGAGAGAGAGAGAGAGAAGTTTTGTATTGCAGACAGACGGAGACAGGGAATCAGATTGTGCTTTTTGTGATGGACGTCATTGTACACTTCGATGTGTCTGGAACAGTCGTCCAATTACTCGACGATTGCAGCTAGCCAGCCACTAGGCCTGAAATACAACAGGTATTCATAATTACTAAAACAGGAATCGTGCGCCCTGAGCCGCCAACTCGCAATTACGTGTCTGTGGTAACACAATCATATAAAGTAAATTAGATTTCCTGTGGTCGCCGCATATAATTGTGGACGGTAATTCTTTACCATTGGGGTTGATCGTGAAATGTCGGTACTTTCCGCCTAGAGTCTAATGTACGGACGCACAAGCGTCAGCGCTATTCACAATGAACGCGAGCGTGGCCCCTGGGTGGAGTACCAGCATAGTTTCAAATTAAACAGTTTTCCAGAGATATACGTATTCAAACAGTTAAAGGGACATTCATGAGTTTGTTGCAATTTTAAAAATGTTATCGACTAATAGAGATATTTTAACTATTGTAATTACATATCAAATATATTTTCCTGCATAACCTATTAGTGGCTGTATTTTTAATGTGTTTCTGGTTGTTCTAACATTTGTACTAGCGTAAATTTCATTTTATGTCCTAAAATATTTTGTTCATACGTATGAAATTATTTGAAGACAAAATCCAGTTTGGGCTTCTTTTTTT
>JAECMU010122785.1:6791-18986 GCA_016106625.1 Dracogyra subfuscus
CCCCAAAGCCGTTCCTACGGGCCTGGATTTATGTTTTATAATACATGTACTAGTGCTGAAGGGATCAGATTTTGATAGCCTTATAATAGATCACATTATGTAAAAACTGGTGTTTTAAGTTAAATTAATTTGATCAACCAGAGGGAGAAAACATTTTCCAAAACTTATTTTTCCTTTAGTTTAATTCTATACTGAACAAAACAATGATTATTTGTATTGCCTATTTAACTACAACAGTAGAACAAATTGTAAACAAATACATGTTCATGCTTGATTCATTTATAAACACTTTTTACAAATTTGATCAATGTGCAACAAATAAGATTACCACAAATATGAATTTGTAAAATTAAACCCATGTATATTTAATGCACACATTCATGTATACTTATTCATAATTTAAAATATATATATACATTCTGTATAATTTTTACCATTAGGATCCAGATGAAAATGGACCCAATAATGACACAGTGTGTATGAAATGTCGAGCACAGTATCGATCTCTGAACAAACACTTTGAATCTATCCAGGATGCAACAATGAATCATGCCTGTATGGATGTTGTGGATATGGTATGTAACTGCCATAATATTTATTGTCATAATTTTTATTTTATCAGTTAAACAACTTCTTCTGTACAAAAGTAACCATCTTCAGGCTTCTGTGTACCAGGTTAGCCCAAGACGGATACATGTAGCAAGGTTGTTTCCATTTCAAAATAAATCCATTACTACTACTAAGTAGTAGACTTATGTACAAATTGTAAATTGTAAATTTAAGTCGCTTAATAAACTCCAAGACAAGTCTTATATGTGTAAGAATTCCAAGTCACTGTAAGTTCTGAAGCAAACATTAAATCACAGACTATTGCTATCTTGGCATTGCACTTTATACAGTCAGCTGTGTTTTTGGTGTCGATTGTCTGGACCAACTTTATGAAGCTGACAATATGATTCTTACATGCAGATACGGTTTCCATGATTGTAGTAACAACTTGGGATGGCGATATGTCGCATACTATTAACTAAGTCACTGTGTCCTACATTTTATGGTCTACTGCACATAACAGTAAATCCTTGTCCAGATCGTATATATTGCATACAGATGCATATAAGACCATCAAACCTCACATGTAATAACAACTTGGGATGGTGGTGTGTCGCGTACATTGTGACCTCCTTTTCATTCTACTGCACATAACAGTAAATCCTTGTACAGATCATATCTTGCCTACAAGACCATCAAACTACATGTAGGAACAACTTGGGATGGTGGTTGGTCCAAAACAATTTGTTAATCCATCCCATTGCAATTCCACATAATTACAATTGAATCCTACCTGTAACATATTTATATTACTTATTTAAAAGGATGTTGCTAGAATATTTGTGTGAAAAATACAGTGTACCAGCTGCAGGTCTGATACTACAAGCTTAGTATAACTATTCCAAATTTATATTTATATGGCCAGTTTAGTAACCTAAAACAATTATCATCAATCAATTATCAATCTGTGAGCTCAGAGTATTGATATGGACATCATTAGCAATAACCAGCTCAAATCAGAGATAAAAAGTATTAAAATTTATCCAGAATTCTGGATTTTTAATCATCGGTACAATATTTCCGGGTTTTCAACTGTTTGTACAATATTTTTTCATATTCTCTATTCAAAACTTAGTCATTTCCCTAGAAATTTGGCAAGGCATGGTAGACCAAACACTTTTTGGACAGTTTCACCATTTTCAGGGCACTTGGTTTTCATTAAAAATACACAAAAATTAAGTGAAATAAACATTAATGTAATTTATGTGATTACTTTAATAAATAAATGGCAAAAGGTATATTTTATTAATTAATAATACCTTTTTGGGTGTTTTATAAAGGCAGTTTTAGAATTAATTAGTGAGAAAGGCTTGTTTAATCTCAGGGCAGCATGGTGCTGATTAAGGCAAGATGGTGCTAGACTACTGAGGCATGGTGTTGCACCATGCTAAAAAAAGCTAGGGAAACACTAAAACTTAAGATATGGTTTTGCCAATATTTTGCATACATTCTGAAGGGACCTGCCATTATTTACCATTGTGCAGTTATAACCCCAAGTTCAATCTCACAGGGGACAATATTTCGAAATCCGAGGTAACTGGAAGTCAGTTCACATGTTTTTTACCTAGGTAACCAATTGTTCGGTTACATGAATTATATTTGCGTAACCTGTGGATTACCTGATCGGTTACCTCAAAGTTATGTTGAAATTATATTTTACGGTAAATACATAATTTTTAGCTCAAACATAAAGTTAAAACTCAATACAAAAAAAAACCAAAACGTTTTATAAAACAGTTTATTTAATGCTTGCAAATCGAAAGAAGTGACTTGTAGATGTTTCTTTTGTTCTTGTATGATCATAGTGTTGTAGATTTCTTCTTATTATTATTATTCACCACTTGCCATCGGGATTACAAAAAGTAATTTTTAGTTGCTCAAATCTAAAAACCACTGTCCTTGGGCATCGGGCCACCGTATTATAGAACCTCTGTGCAACTTGCAGAAGTTAACACTATTGTAAAAGGACTAAATTTCAGCATAGTATTGAAATAAAATGGATACATTTGGAGGAAAAATTCCCATTCCCTGGTGCATGATTAGACTAATAACTTTCTTTTATAAATAGCAAATAAAGGCTACCATTTGTCACTGATAATATGTAAAATTTAGTATAGGCCTACAGCAGATTACAAAACCCTACCAAAATCCCAAACAACAAATGTCCAGTTCCTTTGAATTATAAAACAGGCTACTTAAAATAAATCTTATAATAACATAAAAAGAAAGACCACAATTTGACACTGATATTTTGCGGTGGCGATGCTACTTTCACTTTATCGCTGACCAGTACTTCTATACTACAGTGACATTCCAAATGTTTGTTATTTAAAGCTCATTATGCGATGTTAGTATTTTTCAGCTTTTCTGACATTTTTTTTTTTTTGTTTACGTTAAAACCTTTTTCAACCTTTGTAAAATTATAGGCAATCCAATATTATGTCTACATATATTTCTTTAGAGATAGAATAGCAGCAATTAATTTAGGCACCTTAGCGGTCTGTGCACATTTTTTTAATACATTTGGCTCGACTCTGTACTGAGCCTTTGGTTGCAAGTTACAACCATATTGCAATATACTGATAGCTACTGGTTTGCTGCATATCAAGTATCTAAAAATCAGTCTGAAACATTTGTCGGAATACTAGTAGTATGTCTGCATGAATAAACTTACTGTAATCGTGAATTTTTTTTCCCTGATCTCAGAAAACGGACCACTATTATTATAATGTCTGGATTTTTCCCCCACATAACTCTTTTTCTTCTCTAACTAATGAGGATAAGACCATATACAGACCTTCATTTTTGAAAAACACAGGAGAGCTAAAAATCACACTCCTCCAAATTCTTATGAGGGGGTGAAAATCACACTTGTCAAAATGTAGAGGAGGAAAAATCGCACCCGTCAAAATAATTAGAATTAGAGGCAAGAGACACGAGAGGAATTGCACCCATGAACATGATTACGTTTGAGGAGTAATGACTTCTAAATTAAATATCTTAAGATGTTATGTTTTGTGTTCTAAAAATAAATAGGGCCTATTCCTAATCACTAATGTAACTAATATGATGGTTGTTCTCAAAGATGAAGGAATGGGCCATTGCAGTCTTACACAAGAAAAAGACACACCATGAACACAACGTTTATCAGTTTCTTATTACATGTATATGCATATCATGTTAGGCTACATTAAACTTCTTAATCTGTCCTATCTGCATTATCTTTTAATCATGATATTCTGTTGACTATTTATGAATGAAGAACGCAAATTGATTTGCTTGTGCTTATTCTGTTTCATTTAAAACAAATACAATAATTTTAGTCTTCATTGCAGAATATGATTTCTTCATGGACACAGACCTATGAATTGAATATGCATTTTATGTACCTGCAAATTCTCTATTTAAAAAATTAATAATGTCATAACTTGTATATTGTTTTCAACCCAAATATATCTTACTATAATTTTAATAAATATATATTTTTAAAAATAGGATTAACTTTCATTATCGATGTATTGTAGTTAGTAGTATAATACTGGAATGATAGCAACCCAACAGAAAAAAAAACCCATCAAAAATACCCTAATGTAAATTTAATTTTAAAATATACACAAGTTACACTCGGTAAAATCGAATTACTGACTTTAAATTAAATCGGTGTACGTTTGTTTCAGGTGCTCGAAAACCGATCACATGCTAGAAATTTTACTCTAGCAAGGCCAAAGTCCTTGGCTAGAAACCATGTGGCAGTTTTGTGAAAGAGAAAGTAGAAAAATAATATCTTCGAGTGCATTGCTATATTAGTGACGAAAATAAAACCTGCTTTACTAAATTAGTTTATTGTTTGTGTACGCTTTTACTGTGATATCAACAAGTATAAACACTATACACATCATTGAATTATTGGACAACACACCTATTATCTTTCTGTACGTGATCAAAACGACAACATGGTGTAAAATAAATTTCGTGATCATTTTAAAGGTACATTCCCGAGTTTGCTGCATTGTAAGATGTCTCCGACAAATAAAATATTTCTACGATTAAACTTACGTATTAAATATATTTCCTTGTTTAGAATATCACTGTCTGTATATTCAATGTGTTTCTGGTCATCTTAATATTTGTAAGAAGCCCTTGTCTTCAAATAATTTCGTACATATGAAAAAAATGTTTTTAGGAAATAAAATGAAATTTAAAATAGTACAAATATTAGAACGACCAGAAACACATTTAATATACAGCCACTAATAATTTATGCAGAAAAATATATTTGATATGTAATTACAGTCGTCAAAACGTCTCTGTTAGTCGACAACATCTGAAATATTGTAACTCAGGAATGTCTCTATAATTATTATTATTTTATTTTTTTCTTGTTGTACAAAGCAAAACTAAAAAAAAAAAATATATATAAATCAATTCATAAATACCTTGACGACAATTTTTTTTCTATCACCGATAACAGAATGGTCGATGTTCCACTTTCAAAATGTGCTAAGTTGCACATTGGTTGTCATGTTTTTTCGTAACAACAAAATTACCGAGTTTTTCCGACTGTCAAACCGACAAAATAGCTGACTGGCTCAGTGTAACGATAATCAACCAATCATGTTTCAATTAATGAAAGAGTATTCTAGGGAGTTCATTGTAAACAGAATGGAAAGGTTTGTGGCGTTGTGGATTGGATTCAATAAACAGTTAAAATGGCAGAGTTAAAATAATTTTTAAAATACAAGCGTGATTTAAATTGTACAATTTAGGGGAGTGTTATTTTACACCCGTCAGATTGAGTTGACGGGGGTCGCCCCCGTCAAAAATAAAGGTCATGCAAATTGGTAATTGAAATGTGACACAAACTAACATTTTGGGCCAAGTCATACAAATTTAGACTTGAGTACCGGTATGTCTTAAGATGGGAACTTACAACTCTGTCAGCAACTTTGCTGGGTACATGTAGTGTAAACCATGTAGTGTAAACATTTTAAGTACTAATCTAATATTTGTTTGTTATCATGTGCTTTAGGACTTATCCTGTCTGGGAAAGTACATTTACCGGTAAATACATATTAATTATATAGTTATAAGTTGTCTATAAATATATAACAGGGTGGCAACGTTTTTTAAATTTATTTATTTTTATTTTAGTTTGGTGGGGGGTATATTTGTTGTAACTCTGAAAATGTCCTTCACAGGTGAATTTGAAAGGAAAATCTGACAACCACGAGCCGTACCACCATTTTTTTACACTGTGCCGCTCTTTGCTTTCTTATTAACTTAAATGTTAATATACATAATAAAACATATGTTTTGTAACATTTTTTATCAGGTGTGTATTCATTTTCAGATGAACTACACACGATTAATATGGAGTGATCGATACAATTGCACTCATCGGAAAGGAGAAGATGGGCCCGTTTTGGGAGTTGCCATTGTCATATGCTTACTGCCAATACTTTTCTATGTTTGTCACCGAGTGTTTGGTAACAGATACCCGAAACAAATTATGCAACGTAAGTTTGGTTGTGTCAAAATTCTTATTTGAACAATGCACAAATTTAAGATACGCACACATTGTTTATCATGACATATACCCGTACATGTATATTTGGTATATCCCAAGAATAGTTGAGTAGTATATTATATAAAGAACATTTACGTAATATACTACTCAACTTTTGCTTGGGATATATCAAATACTAGTATATGTCATGATAAACAATTTGTACATATCTTAAATATGTGCATCATGATCAGTGAGATTATGCTGTTTTGGATGTGCCAAACATCACCATAGTAATTTGCAACTACAATTACACATTTGACACATTCTTTTTCAAATATCCCAAGCGAAAGTTGAATACTAGTAGTTTATTATCAAATAAACAGGATTTTGTTAATGTGTTGGGTGGATGAGTACCGTAAGGGAGAGTTGCATTTTATTGTTTGGTGGGGTGTGGGTTGAAATTACTGTTATGACAATACGTTGATTTAGGATAAAAAATTATTTCTCTGCTTAACTCTTTATAATTTTGAGTTCTAGTTTAATATCATCATAAATACATGTTTATTATTTTTGTTTTAGAAACAAGAATGCATCGACATGTTGAATCACTGTATGGCAGTACAGGCAATTCCTGCAGCATAGATTCCAGAAGTAATATCATTAGCAGTTGATGAAAGTTAAATCCTGTTTGTAAAATGTATTATTTGTATGATCTGCAACTTCTCATTATTTTAAAGAACATGTTCTGAGCCAAACTACCTCTAGTTAGTAAATATAAAATAAATAAAATAAAATAAAACTAAATGGTTTAAATTGTGCTAATTACATATGAGGTTTATTGCTGCTCATAATATTAGTTGTAGTCCATGCAAAAATGCACAGTGTTTCATTTGAAGCTTTATGTTAATGCTAATATGAATAAACATTATCCAGATTCAGGCAAGTCTGGAAGCACATACACTAGCAGGTAATTTTGAAACAATTTATCAGCCACTTGTGAAGTATTTTCTATTAATGAACAGATTGTACTATATTAGATGTCATCTGTAAAAGTTTGTTTTGTTTAACACCACCACTAGATCATATTGATTTATTAATCATCAGCTATTGGGTGTCAAATATTTGGTAATTCTGACATATAGTTTTAGAGGAAACCCACTACATTTTTTCCATTAGTAGCATGGGATCTTTTTTTATGCACCATTCCACAGACATGATAGCACACACCATGGGCATTTATATACTAATTGTGCACTGGCTGAAACAAGAAGTAATATTGTTGTGGCATACTAAGTCTTTGTGATAACACTAATCTTGTTTTATTAGACCACTGTAGGAGAGATGGTATCCATGTGATATTTACCATCTTTTCATACTCCACATATATCTTCATGCAATAAGTGTGCCCATATCTGGGAGAAAATACTTATTGTCAGGTTTTTTCTATAATTAATGTTACCAGCATAATTTAATAAAATATATATTTTAATAAATTTGTTTAGCCATAAATATGTTTGTAATATTGTTTGTGTAAGCTTCATTGATTCATTGTGGCATAGGAATACAGTTTCAGTGATAAACAACTAAATGAAAGTGACCACAATATGACTTAATTTTTCTCTCGTCTTTGATCTGTGCATTTTGATGTCTTGTTTAGTTACTTTGAAACTTCATTATGTGCTATTGTTTTTCATTGATGTATGATTTAATAAATAAAATACTCTACTTGTTCCCATGCGAAACCATTTTTATTACAACTTGTGTCTTTATAATTGTACATCACTCACTTTTGCTTGTGATGTATGATTGAAAACACACTCGTAATATAAACAGTCTTGCACAGGAACTCTATATGGCACACTTGTGACATCACTAATCATTAAGGACCACTTAACAGCTTGCCTAAATTTCAAGAACCAAGTAGCAATACTGAAATTTTATATTATATAAACTAGTATTGCTACTTGCATTCAATTAGGAATATATGACATTTAAAGGGACATTCCTGAGTTTGCTTCTCTTTTTAAGATGTTATCGACTAACAAAGACTTTTTAACGATTGTAATTACATATCAAATATATTTTTCTGCATAAAATATTAGTGGCTGTATATTAAACATGTTTCTGATCGTTCATTTTGTACTAGGTTAAATTGTTTGGGCTTCTTACAAATATTAAGATGACCAAAAACACATTGAATACACATACACTGAAAAAAGAAAGACATGTTTTATTTAATGAGGCACTCAATACATTTTATTTATTATTATATATCATCAGACATGGTCAAGGACCACAGATATTGGGAGAGGAAACCTGTTGCCACTTCATGGGTTACTCTTTCAGATTAGCAGCAAGGGATCGTTTATATGCACCATCCCATAGACAGGATAGTACATACCATGGCCTTTGATATACCAGGTGTGGTGCACTGGCTGGAACGAGAAATAGCCCAAAGGGTGCACCAACAATACAGACACTGATATGCTAAACCAGAAAATATATTTAATACACAAGTTTAATTGTAAAAATATGTTATTACTCTGAAACATCTTACAGCACAGCAAAGTCAGGAATGTCCCTTTAATATAAAAAAATAATTAGTATGTTAATAACTGGCCTTTTTTTAATTAAAGTTTGGGTATCATTTTATACATCTTGCTTTCTGTTTTATGCACTATCTTTAAAATGTTATTAGTTGCAATGTTTTACAGTGATAATAGTATAATAGCTCAAGGATTTTTTCTTTGATAATTTAGTGAAGTATACAGTATACCTGTACCTGTTATATGCATTTAACAGAATTGATTGGGTTTAAAAAAAAGAGAGTATTATTACTACAATGTATTAGTAATAATGTATTGCTAATTCATGTAATTTATAGGTACTTGTGACCAAACCTTAATTATCAGTTTATCTTTGTCGATATACACTTACATCTGTAAGTTGAATGAATATGATAATTTTTGGTATTTATTTGAATACTTGGGCACTAGAGGGTTAAAATAAATGAATGTGTCAAATATGCGATCACCACACACTACTTCATCCTTTCTACACTGCCTGTAGGAGGACTGCCACTCTCAGGACTGACTTGACAGAATGAAGCTGTTTGTAACCACAACGTCCCATTCATCTTTCCACATCAAAAAGAGGTCATATTAAATATTGTGGTATAGTCTATTTGTGTCAAAATGGAACCAATGAATTGGTGTAAAACTATATAATAAATAATGCTCAAATCCTACAAAACGTACTAAGTTTTAAACCGTACTGAATCTCATAACCTTTTTTATAAAACATTTGCATGGGGATCTTTTATTTGTGCTTCCCACAGGCAGGATAGCACAAACCATGGCCTTTGTTAAACCAGTTATGCATCAATGGTCGGTGCAAGTGGTTTACACATACCCATTTAGCCTTGCACAGCACTCACTCAGGGTTTGGAGTCCGTATCTGGATTAAAATTCCCATGCCTCGACTGGGATCTGAACCCAGTACTTACCTGCCTGTAGACCGATGACCTAACAACGATGCCACTGAGGCCAGTTCTCTTGGCACTAAAGCAAGCCATATAAATATCATTTGTCTGTGACGATTCATTCCCCTGGGTTGTCATGCCATGACCAGAAGCGGTCAGGCCCTTTTAAGGGCCCTATGGGCAACCTAGAGAGACACCACAGCAACACCTAGGTCTAACAAGCTACTCTCGATATACTAAGTCAAAACCTATACTAGGTCAAATGCTTTTTTTACAATTTAGATTGACCGTTCAATATTCGCGCCAAAATTTCCTCAAATCAAACTGCGCACCTTTTTCTCTTTGGCTTATTAATGCTCCATTCAAAATTCCATAGCACCACCACCCACACCCACCTGCTACCGATTTCGGTCGGACTGCTGTTGCTCCCTTACACCTGCCAGTGTAGGTGATCCTCTCTCCACCCCCCCCCCCACCCCAACTTTGTCTTGGACGGAAGAGCTTGCTTCGCAAGAACTTGCACCCACAACTGGCGTGCACTACAACAGCTTGCTCTGAATGTGCATGTTAAACCCTATGACCTGACCTGACCTGACCTGACCTGATGATTCATTCATTGTGGTTCTTGATAATTTTGTCAGTTCTTAATGAGTATTTTTATCCTGCAACCACCATTTCTATTGACAGAATATGATGACGGATAACAGGTTATGACTTTTGATGTCAATGCATAGCTACATTACAAAATCATTTATTGGACTTCTAGGTCTTCATACAATGTGGATGAAACAACAAAAATAATAGCGTTTCCCCTTAATTTTTATGGTCTGCAGTATTAAGATAATAACTAGTTAATGACGTCAGATATCTGCTTTATCCTCAGCAGAGGCTTGTGGAATTTCCCTTTCTTACCTTCATAGGATAAAGCAGATATCTGACATCATTAACTAGTTATTCTATATGTAATGGTGGGGTGGGACAATACTGGGTTTCCTCTCTCAATATCTTTGTGGTCTTTAACCATATGTCTGAATCCATATAACCATAAATAAAATGTGTTGAGTGCATCATTAAATAAAACATTTCCTTCCTTCCTTCTATGCAGTGGCCAATAAAGGTTTTTAGTGTTTGTAATGGCTAAATGTTTAAATCCATTTAAAATGTTGTATTTTTGATAAATTTATTACATTTTTGTTATACTTAGTCCAGCATTCCACTGGATGAAACATGCACAGCAACATACATACATATATACCGGTATATATATACGTTTCATCCAGTGGAATGCTGGACTAAGTATAACAAATATATATATATATATTATGTACAACAATATTTCTTCCTTTTTTGAGCATTGTGTAATTATTTGAGTTTAATATTTTGTGATCAGTTTTTGTTTTCATTGAAGACTTCATTTCCAAAATGCAATATGTATAATAATGTCAATTTCCAGATTTTGTGGTCAACAGTGCCAGTGTATTGATATTAATACAACTCAACAATACAACAATAGAGTTCACTTCAAAACATGATCTATATCCATTGAACAGGATATTAAAACTGTTTCTTGTAACAGACTGCAAAAAAAATGTCTTTTTATCCAAATTATGCAAATGATTATATCGCGGGGTTTTTAAATGAACTCGTCATTTGTTTTGTAAAAGGTAGACAAATGTTATGTCCATGACATGTATATTCATTGTTTTGTCATTTTATTATTATTAAAGAAATCTAATCTTTTTCTTCTTGGAGTTCCTTTATATTTAACCCTTTGAACCCTGAGTTCCTTGCGTGTTCGGCCCAGCCACCCTGAGGTCCTGAGCCGAAAATCGAGAAAGAAAAAAAAATGTGTATTTGTTTTTCAGCCATTATGTATATTTTCTGTCCCCAATTTATCAAAATAAAGGTTATTTGAAATGAATATGGACTTACTTGTTATTTATCTCCAATATTCTCTCTTGTGGTGCCAATCAAGCCAGCAGTTTTTGTCCGGCTGTCCAATGCACATAAACTCCTTACAGAAGGTACACCAGTAAACTGTCTTGCATCATTTTGGTAAGTCTTTTGTCATTTGCCTGTGGGTATTGTTTCTTTGCCCGTATATATTTTTCCCTACAAACAACACACCGGTTATTGCCAGTAGCATTTGGGGCCTTTTCCACATTGTGGGGAGCATCCACTTACAATATTTTTCATCGGTGGCATTTTCTGTATTTCGGCGATTACCAAGTGGTGACCTAATATTTTGAACATCACCTACAAGTTCCTGACACAGTTTCTCAACAAATGTGTGGAAAGTGATTGCTCTCTTGTTGGCTGGAACATGAGGTTTGATGAAGCCCATTATTATGTAAGCATTGTAGGCAGCCCACATGACAAACTATCAGCAGACGGCATGGCCATTTATAGTGGCAGTGACATTTTTGTAACCTGGTCATCTGGTCGGTTTTGTCTGTTCCACCCACGTAACTGTTGTACGACTTCACTGCTTTAGGCAATTTTTCTCTTTTGAGCAGCATCATATCTCTGAACATGTTTAGGAGGGGCAGAAACAGAGCGAGGTGACAAAATAAATGGGTTTCTTGTCTTGCCACAC
>JAECMU010122790.1:0-12108 GCA_016106625.1 Dracogyra subfuscus
TGTTCCAAAAAGATGAGCTCCTTATCACAGATGTACCAGCTTAAGTTGAAGGCATCGCCTTGCAAATGGAGGCCCTCAAGATGGATCCGACCATTGTGGGGGAAAACATGGCACAATTCCTCGAAATATATCAGCCGAAGACCAAGAACTTCTGTGACATAGCGTTGACAGGGTGCCCAGAATCCTTCAGTTTCACCAATGATACATTCCTAAAGCAGTTGATTGAAGATACTGACGTACATTGACAAGAGGTAATATGTCGTAATTTGTTTTAGTTACACACATTTATAAATATGTGTATGTATTTTTAGATGTTTCATCATACAATGTAATAAATAAGTAAATATAATATTGTAGGTTTATTTTTGTCAGATTTGAAGTCTTCCACCAGCCTCCCTTGAGCTACTTCAAGGTGTTCAACTACAAGATCTGGTCAACTGATAGGGCAGTACTAGCTGCATTTGGCAACAAGGACGTCCTGTCACTCACCAAACACTACACGACTGTTTTAGATGAGGAAGACCAGCAAGTCATAGCAAGCCAGTTTCAGCTTCTGAAATCTCGAGTTGGCACCTCAACAGATAACATACTGAAAACATACAGTAACTTGCTGGAATGCAGACTACGATCCATTGGAGGTGTGCTCAGAGCTGCCAACTGCTACGCTTTGGGCGTAATTTGCTACGCTCAGTTGACGTTTGCTACGCTGCTACGCTCATGCCCAAATCGTTGCGCTCAGTTGAAACAAATCTAGCTATTTTTGGATTTTAAAATTCCAACACATAAAAGTATAATTTGCATTTTAAGACCTATTGTAAAACAATTACAGTAAGATGTATTCAATAACGGACGTGTAGTTTTACTGTAGGCCGACCCCATTGTTGCGTACTATAAAACTTTCAAAGAACTGGTTTTCCGTTATGCTACGCTTGCATGCAATGAACACAGAAAATTGCATGTGAACGTATACCAGTTCGGGATAGAACTAATGTGATGCTAGCTAATAGTTAATGTTTATTTGTGTGTTCATGGTTAGTTGGTATTTTCTTTTGCTGTTGTTTATGACATTTGGCTATGCTACGCTCAAATATATTTTGCTATGCTCAGCTTGTCATGAATGCTACTCTCACTTGTGGCTAGGGGTTGGCAGCTCTGTGTGCTGAAATTGGTTGAGTTGATGTTAGTCATGTCACCATCTACAGCTATTTGTGAACGTCTCTTTAGTTCTATGAATTTAATAAAGACAGAAAGACGAACATCTCTGAAAGCCGATGCACTTCAAAACCTGCTGATAATTATGGCACACGTCCAACAATTGAAGAGTTCCAACCTCTGGACAGCATTCACCACTGAATGAATAGCTGCTCTGGAAGCACACACCAGTGACCACATCATACCCAGGAACTGCTCAGCAGAGAGCATTATTGAGGACATATAAATTGATGCAAAAGCATAACTATTCAATATAAATTTTTAATTCTGCTGAAAAACAAGAACATGATTTTTGAACATGTATTTTGAACTGTATGCTGGAAATCAATGGTGACTTTTGTGCTTTGAATATCTTATATTTTTTGTCATTATTCTATTGTATTCTGATGTATCCTAATGGTAATAAAAAACGACATGGCCTTTTGAGAATGGTGGGGAATGGTACCCATTATCGGAGTCTAGAAACACAGGTGATAAAACCCTGTACATTTTATATAATGAATATTTTAATGGATCACATATTTAATTAACATCATAAAGTTAACAGTGGTTTAATTTCATCTGTTGTGTTTTTATTTTTAGTGAAATTTTATCTATGGCCAGTGAATTCTCAAAAACATATTTTATTATAGAAGGCCTGTATACATCAATCATTTAACAATTTTTGATAACTGACCAACCATCTGACATGGTGTTGACCAAATATCAGACCATGTTCTAGAAAAAGTTGATAAAAATAATAAAATCCCATGTAAAGATCGCTGCTTGAACTTGAAACATATTCACCTGACCTCAGAGATAAGGCATGACTATAAATCATCATACTTTATAAACAATATTTTTACAAAGGTACGACATCAATATGCAAAATGACACAATGTGGCAGAATGGTTCACATGTTCTGTCCATCTCTGTGAATAAAGGAAATGTTTTATTTAACAACACACTCAACACATTTAATTTCGGTTATATGGCATCGGACATATGGTTAAGGAACACACAGATATTGAGGAAGGAAACACGCTGTCGCCACTTTATCGGCTACTCTTTTTGATTAGCAGCAAGGGAGCTGCTATATGCACTATCCCATAGACAGGATAGCACATACCATAGCCTTTGATGTACCAGTCGTGGTGCACTGGCTGGAGAAAAAAATAGCCCAATGGCCTCGATCTCAAACAGACTGCACAGACCACTGAGATACATCTCGTTCCCCCCCCCCCCCCCCCCCGCCCATCTCTGAGAAGATGTATGTTATACCACTTACTCTGTGATTTTATTAGTCTTGTCTCCACTGGACATGTTCTCTTTATACTTGTCCCGCAGTATTGCAGCTGATAGCAAAATGTATTTACTGAAGAGATCCATCAAAGATTTCTGAAATCAATAATTATTTTACAAATAAACAAATTTATCTTCTCAATAATTTATAATTTCTCAATAATTTCTCAATAGTGTACGTATATACTAATGACATTTTTTTAAGTTGTCTCTTCAAGGTAATACAACTTGTAACAGAATTTAAAGTCACTGACCCGATTTCTCAATGTACATGGCTTTTACATTTCACATAAAATGCATCTGGAGCTGCTACAAACAGCAGAGACATGTTGGATTGGACTAATGTGATAATTTGAACATGATATTGTAATTTATCATGCAACCAAGCTTCCAGTTACCTGCTAACACCTACATGATAATCTGAAGTGTTATATAGTCAATGCCTGATAACATGTACATGTATGTGTTATCTAGTCATTAGGAAATGAATTCTGGGCATGGCAAGTCATCGTTGCTTTAATTTAATGACGTCATCGTAGCTTCCAGCCTTATGTATGTGACGTATATCCGTGACGTATTTACGCCAGCAGCTGTTAGTGGGGGAATCGTGTTTATTTATTTTTAATGAAAAACAGTCAAAGTATGGTTAAAAAGGGTTGCATGATAAAAAAAATACCAGGTTACTACATTTTGATATCGTTGTTATTTGGCTCGGTTCGATAATGGTGTAACAGGATCGCTGAAGCTCGCCTGTTACCCCATTATCTAAACCTCGCCAAATAACAACGATATAAAAATGTAGTAACCTGGTATTCTATATTAATGTGTAATTTAACAGCAAGCAAGCTGTAGGAGCTGAACACATCTTTCGCTGCCTAACAAGTCGAGTCAGTACCTTTAATGGATCTAGTATCTAAACATATAAAAGGAAAGTGAGCCCTGCCAATGGCCAAATTGGCCTAGTGTACGTGTTTTTTTACATAGTATACAACAGCTACATTTATTATGAAAATATGCTAAAGAAAGATTCTCTTTAAAACAATGTGTTCAGTGTGAGCCCCGAAATGAGCCGAGGAGCTGCATTGAAATATTATTTTTAATACTGTGTTCAGGGAATAATTTGTACAGAAAAAATGGTTAGCAGTTGCTGCTAATACTTTTGTGATTTGATTAGCACATTTGTAAATTTAATTAGCAGTTTTCACATAGGCTCAAGCATGTAAGTTATGGACAGCACAATGAATCCCTTCAGAGCCCAAGAGATTTTGTGATCTACATGTCTTCAGGATGTATTCTAAGCAATAAGATATACTACGGAGTGTGAATAAATCATCATTTGATGTGTACCGTAATAAAATGAGTCGTGTACCTTGATTTAAAGTTCCAGTGTTATCAATTTTGATGTACATGCTAAGTATTAGAGAACAAAGTATTTTACAACTTTTTAAAGCATTTATTGAAAGGAAACAGCAAATTCAGGTTATTTTTGAAAAGGACTCTGAAGCACATATTACAAATATGTGCATACTGGAAAATGGAAAAGATAGAAACTAATTTTCCTTTTCGTAACGCATCCACTTCTCCCGTGGGTCAATTTCGCGAATCCACGCGTTTACCATTGACACATTAACAACCATTCTGATCCATGTTTTGCACAAGTGAAGTCAGCATAAAAGTTATTTTTAGAATACAGAAAGTCAACTACCGGTATTAATTCCGAGTTTTACCGAATACACGTGACGTCATTGAAATTTCAATTGAATACTGAATGTGACATTCTAACATTGAATTATTCAAGCTGAACTTTGCCAATTGAAATAGTTAAAAACCCATGATAGATTATTTGGTTCGCAGTACTAACAGCGATCCATAGTGCGAACCACTTTGGTTCACACATGAGCTAGACCGACTAGCAAACTGCGATGCGAACTCCAACAAATCATTCCCTGGTGTTACAGAGTTAGTTGTGGGTTAGGAGAACATTTCAAAACATAAAATGCTAAACCTACAGTATAGCTATTTAAAAACAAACAAAAAAATCTATTATTAAACAAATTTTGTTTGCCAAATTAAATAAAATGTGCAATAATTATCAAAATTTGCAATTGGTGACTATGTGGTAGAGGTATCCCTGTGTTAGATAAGGAATAACAGTTGCCAGTTGTGGTTGTAACAGGGTTCGAACTTAACGGTCTCGCGATTGCCCCTGGCGACTCTAAATGACGACGGGCGACAGTAAGGTTGCCCGCCTGGCAAAAGATTTTTAAAAACAAAATTTAAATCAATAATTAATAAATAAATAAAAGTATTATTTGGGCAAGTGAAAATAGAACCAGGCAAGTGAAAATGCTGTCACCACTTGCCCGGATGCCACCTAAAAAAAACGTTAAGCGCAGACACTGTTGTAAGACACTGTACGAGTCGTCCCACCTCTGGGTGTGCCGTGCCGCTGTGTTTCATGAAGTGTAGACTGACAGTGACCATTGTCTGGACACCAAACTCCAGACCACAGCCGCCGCTGTCCACCAGCTTGTTGTACACGTCCACAACGTACAGCCCGAGATCTCCCTCACTCGCAAACTCTGCAACACACGACAAACACAAGAAAAATCAGCTTTCTATTTATATGTGTAAGTCTCAATCTACACTGTTACCAAGTTCTACACAGCATCCACAACGTACAGCCCGAGATCTCCCTCACTCGCAAACTCTGCAACACATGACAAACACAAGAAAAATCAGCTTTCTATTTATATGTATAAGTCTCAATCTACACTGTTACCAAGTTCTACACAGCGTCCACAACATACAGCCCGAGATCTCCCTCACTCGCAAACTCTGCAACACACGACAAACACAAGAAAAATCAGCTTTCTATTTATATGTGTAAGTCTCAATCTACACTGTTACTAAGTCCTAAACAGCCTTGACCGTGTAGTGGTATATTGTATTTCAAAGACATCCATACTAAATATGAAAGTCACTTATCAAGAGCTACTTTTAGCATATTAAGATCCACACCTATTCGATCCAATCCAATAGGGTTTAACGTGCACAGTCCGAGCAAGTTGTTTTAGCACACGTCTGTCTCCAGGACAGAAAGGTTGGGGTTAATAGGAGAGGGGGGGGGGGGGTACTGCCTGCATTGGCAGGTGCAAGAGAGCACTAGCCAGTAACAGGCGGTATGGTGCTATGGAATTTGGAATTGATAATTACAGCCAAAGAGAAATGGTGCACATTTTAGGTGAAGGAGTTTTGGCACAATTTTGTACGGTCTGTCGAAAATGAAAGATAGGGAGCTATGAGTAGGTTTGGAATTTTCCAAACCTACTCATAGCTCCCTATTTTTTTCCTTCAGAATGACCATCAAAATTGTGCCAAACTTTTTTCATCAAAATGTGCACCCTTTTGCATTTGGCTTAATCCTACAGGGCATTCCAAATTACATAGCACCATACCACCCTCTGCCTGTTACCGGCTACAGTTGGACTGCTGGTGCTCCCTTGCACCTGCCAGTGCAGGCAGTCTTTCCTTCACCCACCCCAACCCTTTCCTGGATGGATGAATCGGTTGTGGCCGGTACCCGTGCCCAGGACAGGTGTGCCATACAACAGCTTGCTCTGAATTTGTACATTAAACATTTTGTCCTTGTCCTAGTTAAAAGCTGTTAGAAAAGCATTAAATCAATTATAACCTAGCAAATATATCACAAAATATACCCCAGCATGTACCAGACTGATGTCTATAAACCTCAGGGGTCATACATGAATTTTAAGAAAATTTCAACCTGACTTGAAATTAAATGTTGACTACAGCTAGTTGGCCAGAAAGGTTTACTTTATTGTTATTGTAATCACAATTTCACTGTTAACCTTTCAAAGTTTTGATGTTAAGATAAAGTGTGTATCATATACATTGTAAACAAATGTCATGTACAGGTAACCACGCGGTAGTCAGCCAATATGTTCTACAGCCCTTAAAATTTGGACAAGTTTGCTACGGAAGTAAAGTGCCATCGCAAATCAATTTTGCGATGGCAATACAGCGGCAATTTTAAAGAAAATATTAATGCTGTCAAAATTATTCTTATATGATCCACTGCTGTAATAATATGCTAAAACATAACATCTCAACTTTACTTTCGTAAGCGTCTATACTGGAATAAACCAATTTATATTAATTAAGGAAACTGACCCACACACGATAATAAATTTATGGGGTTTTTTTCTGGGATCTGGCCCCGTACTTATAAGCCATTCAAATAGCATTACGTTAAAGTCTGGACTTTATTAAAGTCTAGACTTTAAGTTTTATAAGCACAGGCCCTGTAATTGGACAGAGTTCAGAGAGAAATGCCTACAGACTTTTCACCACTCACAGATTTGGGACGGCAATGAAATGCTGTCGCAAATCAAGTTTGCAATAGCTTTTGCAACAGCATTGCCGAATGCCACCATGAATTTCGAGGGCTGGTTCTAACAAGAAAAACTAGTAATAAACATCTCTCTATGCATTCTCTCTAAAAGGATTCCCAATTTACATTGTGTAGATTCATGCAAGTTCAAAGAAATAAACTTTCAAACAGAGTACCGAGTAAAAAAAAAGAAGACTTATTCTTACCCATCTTTGGTACATCCAGCAGACATCTTGAGTTGTCTTTATCAGTGCCACTACCGTCAGTTTGCTTTGGCTTATCCTCTAATTTATGACCTTCCTTGACAACTGCTCTGCTTCGTTTTACCATCAGCTCACCTCGAAACAGACCAGACTTCTGTTTACACAGACTCAACTTCTGTTGGCCAACATTACTCACTGGAAGAGGGCCACTAGTTTTGGACTCTAAATAACAACAATTACATATATAGAGGTTATTACCAGAGTATTCTTCAGTATACATTAGGAATACAAATTGTACATTATATTTAATAATACATTATATTTATTCCTAATATATGATACTGACGATACCAAACTACATGAGGGTAATAATCTCTTTATCATATAAGCTCAAGCTTAATACATGTTTTTGTTTTTGTAAACTGTACATACAACTTTAATTCCAGTCAGCCATTAGTAGATATTCAAATGACGTAAAAATATAAGGCATGGTGTATTTTTGAATGGAAATGACATCAAACTCGAATGACATCATTTTGGATGTCCTTATATCAAGATAAAATTATGCCTAACCTTTTTTGTTTTCTGAACGCTGGACAGCTTTTAGTGTCAAATTGCCATTGGAATGTTTTTATTTTCAACAAAGAAAACATTAGTTGTGTTGCTTAAAATGACATCCAGCAGGCACAAAAGTACATGTACTTATCTTCACCACTAAAATGGTGTTTTATATACATTGGAACTAAAGGAAAACTAAAGGTCTATTAACTTTACAACTGTATACAGAATCTAAAAGTCTTTGCACCTTTAAAACATTTTGCACAGATTGTAATGCTGACGAGCAAATCAATATGAGATAATAAAAATGCTTAAAATACATAAATAAAAATTCCAATATAAATTGCACTTTTCTTTGTTTTAAAAATCATTTTATTACTTGCCATTGGGTTTGGCCAAAGTAATTATTTGGTGACCTGAAGTTTGTTTTGTGTAAATAAAATTTTAATTAAATCAGGATGCACAGAAACACACTGGATTAGATACAATTAATAATTTAAGAGCTAGACACTGCAACAGATGTGTAAATAAAAGTGGTGTAATAGCCTAAAACATTTTACACTGCCCATTTTTCAGATATTTTGTTTTATATTTGCTTAATAATAGTGTAAAAGTGTGTAAATATAAAAGTGTGCCCCCCCCCCCACTTTTTGGCACTTCATACACCATTGCTGCATAACAACTGAGGTCAGTTTGATTAAGTATTGTGATACTGGTCGGTTTGCAAGCTACGTGTCAGGATATTGTGCATTCTTACAACTCTAAATTAGAAGATGAATACAAACCTTCAACAGACACGGTCTTTGCTTTTTGGACAATAAATGGTCTGTTACATTTTCTGTATTGTTGCTGGATGTTTATCAAAATCTGTTTCTCAGGCAATGTGAGAAAATTTAGCTGATCTATGCTGAAAAGAAAGATAAAAAGAAAACCTGAAATAAAATTACTAATGATCTAACAGGTAATCTTGTACTCATTAAGTAAACGTGTTAATATCATTGCACAATCGTCAGTCAGCCATTATTGCTCAATGCTTTATCAGAAATCCATGAGACTTTGTCAGCTGATTTCTGAAATAATAACTGAAGAATGCATAAATACATGAGAGTTACCTCCCATATTTTAACGCAAAGGATGCAAATGCTCTAAACAAGACAGAAATGTTTGTCACTAAACAAATAATTTTTTTACAAGGAGTTATGTACCTTTCTCTTTTATAGAGATATTAACTGTCCTCAAGTGCATTTCACCCCCATTTGCGTGGCGGGGGGGGGGAATGCACTTATTTGAGGACAGGTAATATTGAACAGAAATACGTATTTATCTTCACGTAACTTCCATTTTATCGTTTCTACTTTAGTTGCTTTCAGACCTATAAATAATTGTACATTTTTATAGTAACTAAGACAACAGAATGCAATCTTGACATGTGTTGCTACTGGCTGTAGAGAAAAGTAAGTTTGCAGTAGAAGTTGTTTAAGAATGATATAAGAGCTCCCAGTGTACAACTGTTTCGTTGAATGGAGTCTTGATGACAGTCATGTATTGCCAAACTGTCTCAGTTGAAATATCACACACATAACAACAATGTGTTTGCTGTACTATACGTGTTACATACGGAATATTGTCAATTACTTGTTACACTAATCAGAAATACAAGACCTTCCAGATAGATAAATATTAAAAACATTTCAGAATTTGCTGAAACCCTTCAACTGGCAGCTAGGAAGTTCAAGCCAATTCAAGACAACGGGGGTAAATGCACTAACAACAATCATTGACATGTAAGGAATTAACTAAGATGCCGTTACTATCATACCTTGCAGTAAGTTTTTCAATAACAGAAACCAAGCCTTTGGTGCTGCCAGCTATGTGCCAGGGATTGAGAACTTGAGGGTCGTACCACGCTCGCGAAACACAACCAGATTTCTTTCTACTGGACTCGTGCAGGCTGCACTTGCTTTTGATGTGACCAAGATGCATTTCAATGTTCTTAGTTCTTTCCATACTTTTCCTTACGCTGATTCTCTTCTTGTCAGATACTCTAAAATCTTTCACACCAACAACAGGTTCTTTCATCTCTTCTGTGTCATCAGATGTTGTCGTGACACTTTGAAATTTGTGAAACACAGTTTTCTCAACCTAATTATTAATGAAAATAAAAACAGGAAAAACTGTTAAACATATAACATACAGGAACAAGAATTATAAAAGTTAATAACTTTAGAGTGCATAGAGGACTGACTTGAAAATAAACATGGTAGTACAAGTATTGACCTCCAATTAGGAGATAACCATATGGAGTTTTTAGATTTGCTGGTGTTATTGTCTATTTGATCCTGCAAACGTCATTTTTCACTGAAGGCGTTAGCCTGAGGTCAAAAATGAAACATTTGCAGGCAATGTCCATTGTAAACTGAATCGTTTTTCTACATAATTAACTGTATATTTGGCATTTCTTGACAAAAATACCTGGCTACAATCTAACTGTAGACCCTTGAATCGTTAATTTCTCCTGTTCCAGTTGCTAATGATGTAATTTGCTTTCCGGGTGTTACTGTTTATTTGATCCCAGAAAAAGAATTTAATTAACCAATCACAATACAGAACACACTCCAGTCAGTTTACAATAATGTTGCAACAAGAAGAATTCTAAGGAACTGAATGTTTTGTCCACATTTAATAATCATTTCATTCATTCATATAGTTGCATCTATAGATGTTAATCTCAATGCATGTTTTTAAAAAAACACCTACAAACCTAATTTTAGTCAACATTAACTGATCTAAAATATTATAAAAATTATAAAAAGCCACAAAAATAATACGAACTTTATTTTATATATTTATAATATATGTGAGTAAAAATATTAAACTTGTACCCACTCAACACTGTTTTTGTCAAAAATTAATCCAGTAGTCTAAAGGTTAAAGAACATAATTAATTTACTTTGTTAAAATAATTGATCAGAACAGACATAATTACCAAAATATTAATAAGTTATCACCATATTTGCAATTTATATATAGTCTGGAAATTGGCAATTGCATTTCGCAATGGGCCAGTGGTCGGTATCATATAACATCTGAATAAATACATGGTAAAAGGGTGTATAGAAATGAGCAAGCTAACTGACAACCATGCTTGAATATTGTTTTTACTTCTAGATTAGTACCTGCCTGAACAAGATGGACTCTGTCTGCACTGCCAGTATTATTGGTTAAGTCTCGATCATCCTATTATAATATCTTGTAGAATTAATGCATTACAATAAAACTGTCCATGACCAATATTTCAGCCAACCGGGTGTATGTTAATTTACACGTAGATTACTGGTGTATTTCTTACCTCCAAACTTGACCCAACAGAAAAGAAGGAAATACATGCTGAGTCAAGTGTATGCAGGTCCAGGATTGCCAAACTGGGCAACACATAATCAGCTTCTTGAACTTGCAAAATCTTTTTTTTTTTAAGAAAAAAAAACAAAGAAGATATGAGATACATGTAGTTATTTCAAATTTTGGACACAATTTTTATTGTGTTCTCTATGGGAGAGAACCATTTCTAAATAAAGGTTTCTGTTTTTAACTGTTTTTCTTCTGATTTTAGGTTAATAGTATACCATCTGGCATAAAGAGGATAAACAAAATGAATGAATCTAGACGGCACCATGTTACTTTGTCAAGGAACTGGTTTAATGGACAAGTACATATTTTCTTAAGAAGGAAGGAAATGATTTATTTAACAACACACTCAACACATTTTATTTACAGTTATATGACATCGGACATATGGGTAAGGACCACACAGATACTGAGAGAGGAAACCTGCTGTCGCCACTTCATGGGCTACTCTTTTTCGATAAGCAGCAAGGGATCTTTTATATGCACCATCCCAGACAGGATAGTACATATTATAACGTTTGTTACACCAGTTGTGGAGCACTGGCTGGAATAAGAAATAGCCCAATGGGTCCAACGACAGGGATTGATCCTAGACCGATAGCACATTAAAACAAATGCTTTACCTCTGGGCTATAATCCCACCCCTATTCTCTGAGAGACAAGTTAATGTGAGCTAATATAACACATACCAAGATCTGCTGACAGTTCGTCATTTCTAGTAGCAAGTCACACAATGTGACTGACTGGGACAACGGTGGTGTCTCTGCATCGTATACAATGTATGATCTACTGGGCTGCATCAGCCATGACAGTGCTGAGGTCTTCTCAACACTTGCTATCACAGAAAATCTGAAACAAAACAATGGTTAGAATCACCCAATGCCAGATGCACACAGATACATCAGTGTGTGTCTAACATAATATGTTAAAGATACATTATCATAGATGCTAGTGCAAGAATATTCAGCTGTTTCATATTGAATTCTAATTACTACAACTTAATCAATCCAATATATATATATATATATATATATA
>JAECMU010122792.1:0-27505 GCA_016106625.1 Dracogyra subfuscus
GGAAACCTGCTGTCACCACATAGGTTACTCTTTTGCGACAGACAGCAATGCATCTTTTATTTGCACTCTCCACAGGCAAGAAAGCACAAACCAGTGCCTTTGTTGAACCAGTTATGGATCACTGGTCGGTGCAAGTGGTTAACACCTTCCCATTGAGCCTTGTGGAGCACTCACTCACATTTTAGAGTCTGTGTCTGGATTAAAAATCCGATGCCTCAACTGGGATCTGAACCCAGTACCTACCAGCCTGTTGACTGATGGCCTAACTACAACGCCACTGAGGCCGGTGTCAAAATATGAAGACAAAAATCAGTAATTTTTTAAACAAATGTAAAAAACAAAAACGATCTCTTCATCAGATGGTTGGTAAAGTTTCTAACTTGCAGCAATTCATATTGCTGTTAAAGTGATTACCATCAGGTTTAGTCCTATGATAATGGAAATATCTCTCAACATTATGAAGTAATTTTTATTTTCTCACTGCTGTGGGTGTCATTAAAAAAAGCTCCTTCATAAATAATTTCTTCTTAATAGAAGAGCAATTTAGCAAATAAAATCTACTCTTTAGCATCAGTGAATGAAGTACACCCCAGCATGAATTTAAAAAATCCCACCCAAATCGCAGGCAGTCAAACATTTGTAATGACAAATATGCATCATTATGACCTTTAGCAATTTGTCTTTACTTTCCAGCTAAACGATGGTGGACTGACCCCTCTGCAGACAGCCATCCAGGAAGACCAGTACCCAGTTGCTAAGGAACTGCTCAAACATGGTTGTGACATCAACGCACACGCCAAAATAACTCACCTCATGAAATGCTGTCTGCTTCAAGAAGACAGCCACCCACATTTCGGCCTCGAGCCGCTGTTTCTGGCCATGATACACAAAAACATTGACTTGATGATGCTTCTCTTCCAGTGCTACACACACGTGCCGTACGAAACCGTCAAACTGCTCGACACCATTCTTCATCAGGAGCAGCAGTTGAACTTCCACTACAGCCCGCAGTTGAAGAAGAAGATATTTGACATGTTCAGTCATTTCATATCAACCCCCAAAACATTACTGGAATTGTGCCGAGGGAGCTTGAGGGATGTTTTGGGCTCCCGACCTCATGCCAAGGTCAAGTGTCTGCCACTGGCCAATAAACTGCAGGACTATGTTTTGATGACAGAGACCTTCATGACATTGGAGGAAAAAGAAAGATTTGAAAATGGGGAGCATTTGGATGAGAACGGATTTGGACTTCAAATTCCAAATCAAGGTCAGATGTTTGCCCTTGGTTAACAAATGGCATAATGTTAAATAACTATGCAATAAGTTGATCTTTGAAAAACAATGGGTTTACCCTTTGATCAGACAGAAGTAAATCCTGAGGTTTCAAGTCAACATGTTTGCAAGCAGCCGTGAAAGAAAAATTAATACTTATAACAGTATGAAGGTGTCAAAAGTGAGGTCGAATATTTGACCTTGGTGGACAACAGATCTTCAAAAAATAGCCAGGAATGAAATCTGTTTTTTCTGGAAAAGGTGCCACAAAAAAAACTGTTCCTGTCCATCTTTGATGAAAAATTCACAATAATCACCTTCTTGTCTAAAGATTAAAGTGTGTTTTGTTTAATGACACAACTAGAGCACACTGATCCTCCTTGTCCAAGGTGATGTTCATCTCTGAAGAACACACTCAAAGTTAAGTTAATGAAGTATTAAAAAACTGAAAGCTTGCAAAGCAGCAAGCTAACAAAAGTATTAAAAAACAAAACACAAAGCTTTAAGACAACTGGCTGTTTAATACAGATAAATGTTTACTTCATTTAATCAAAAGTTGGTGTCTTGATGCAGGTAAGGTAGGTGTATGAGCAGATCTGGGTTTTAGATCATGTCATAGGGCTTTACGCACACATTCAGAGATAGCTGGTGTAGTGCACGCCTGTCTTGGGCACAAAAGGCCAGCTCTCCTCTGTCTAGAACAGGAAAGGTGTTTGGGGGAGGGGGGTTTGCCTGCATTGGCAGGTGCAAGTGAGCACCAGCAGCCCGATCGTGGTCGGTAGCAGGCGGAGGGTAATGGTGCTATAGAATTTTGAATGGAGCAAGAATTATACCAAAAGAGAAAAGGTGCGCAAATTTCATTAAGGAATTTTGTCGCAATTTTGAACGATCAGTCAAAAAGAAAGTTCTGGAGGTAATATGGGTTTTGGGCTTTAGTCTTGAGATTATAAAAACACTAGAAAGGTCTGGCCCTGGCTAGCAAGGAACAAATTATTTAGTACAAATGTTTTAAAACTAAGGTCTGATATTAATCTTTCAGGTTCTAATAATTGTCTTTGGTGACATTCACTGCTGACTTTGTAAAATAATTTTTGTGATGTTAATTTACATTTTTTACACACCCATTAGTTCAACACATACTTATTTACGCATGTACTTGTGTTAACAATTTCAAGACATATGACTGGCTGCTCCTAGGTGATGATCAGGTCACCAATGCCATACATCCAATGAAAAAACATCATGATCAAAATGGATTACATTGTGATGTATAGTTAACCTGACAACCATTTGTCTTGTTAACTACAAGTGCAAAGGCTGTAAATAACTTTTAGATGAACAAGATGTTAAAGTTATTTAAAACCTATTTTTTAAGGATATGCAAGAAATAAAATAATACATTTGTGTACGTTAGATATCATTTATTTTACAACTTGTTTAAAACGTATCCAGCTTGCTTTTGCTCGTTGGAAACATTTTAAAACCACTTGTAAGATAAATGGTTCCAACAGTCACTCGTGTATTATTCTCTATTTCTACAGGAAGATTAAGTCATATTTACCACAAACTGCTTTTCTGCATGACAAATTATTTATTTGCACCAATGATACCGACTTTTTATTAAAATACATTTTTTTCCCATGTCAAAATGAAGTATTTGCTCAAAATATTTTTTATTAACTTGGTACAAAAATACTGCATGTAATATTTTATGTGTTACTAAGTTACAATGTGTAATATATTATGTCCATAATCCATTAGTAAGTATTATTAAGTTATTCATGTACAAATGTAGTTAATGTTAGCAAGTTACTACAAATAAACAAATGTAGTGTTACTAATTATACATTTACAAACCTCTCACCATCTTTCTCATTATTACCCTCTGCCTATCATTCTTATTTATCTATTTAATATAAAAAACTAAAACATTTCCAATTTCTCATATGATTTCAGTATGTTTTGACTCTGTTTAGTCAGGGTTTTTTTAATTGCGTCTTCTGTGCTTTCCACACTATTGCCTACCTTTCTCCGCGTCCTACATGGGTGTAGTTTCTATGTATTAGGGACTGCTGGTAGAAGGGGAGTATAGCAGGTGGTTACAAGTCTCTTAGCAATGTTATTTATAAGCAGCTGCTGAATATTCTCTCCAGTCCTCAGACTAAACCCAAAACAAAAGCTGATGGGAAATGGCCAGTGTATAGCATGGATAGCCAGAAGAGACAAGCACCTGTCTTTAGGTCCAAAATATTGGGACTCGAGAGCCAGACTTGACCAGGATCCGAGTACCCGATACTTATACTACGGTAGATGATAATGAGACTTAAGGAATAAAATAAAATAGCATTATGCATCTTAATTCCTGGGCTGAAAGCGAATACCAAATCATGTCATTGTATTGCAGACATTCCCATAGCCCTGTAATGTAACTAGCTGCAACCATATGGCAAAATGACATCTAAAAAATAATTAAATGGACATAGGTATATTAATAAGTTATCCTATCCTATCCATTGCATGGGTACACGAGTCCTGTAAATGGAGACAAATCTTGGTAAATTGACTCGTGCACAAGTACTCATGGAAGACCCTACCTGTTGTGGTTGGAGAAACAAGGACTGGGATGTGGAGGTGGACAGCGAAGTCAAAAGATGAGAGGAGCTGCTAGATTGGGCAGAAATAAGATGGAATTCAACGGAGGAAAAAGGCAGTGGGATTTTGTTTAAAAATTAATTTTCTTACTACAACATGCAAAAATAAGCAGATGGACATTTTATTTTTATATTAAAGTATTCTTTTATTTTAAAAAATAAACTTTACAAATTTATTTTGTAATAAATTTCATAAATCAATATTTGCAATGCTGTATATCAAAGGTTTGATCAGGGTATTACGATAAAGCTTTATGTAGTTAAAATAAAATTGGCTTCTCAAAAGTTAATAAATTGCGGTATTGACATAACAAAAAGTAGGCCTAAATGAAACTGGGTGTAAAATAAAGATTAGATTTGGGCCGAGTTTTACGAAGCTGTCTTAGTACCGTAAGTCTTTACCTATTTTATACACTTAAAGTGATTTTAGCGTTAAGATCGCTTCACAAAACAGGATCCTGGATTTGGGTTAAACTATGTAATAAGAGACTGTCTTAATAAAGTTATGGTAATGACATATCATCTCGGATTGCCTCACATTCATATACATATACTACACAAAGCCTTTTTAACGGTTTTTGATTCTTCTGATCACTCGATCTCTTTTGATCCGATTGTTAATAATAATTTTTGTACTTGCCTGATGCCACATAATGCTAGGATTGATTTGAACTCCAATCCAGTTGACTACTCTGTACTATGAACACATTGTACTGAATATTGAAATGAATTCCATAAATAAAACAGCAATGGAGGCCACCATCTTTGTATAGTCTCGGCAAAGGCTAATGAGGACTGGTGATCTTCATGGCTGTTGTATTTTTGTGTGAAAGCCAAGCTTAAGGCCACCCCAACTCATCTGAACTTTATCATGCATAGCACAGTTTGCATCTTGTATTATTATTTTATTTTGCATGCTAAGCATAAATTACATCTAGTATTATTATATTGTTTTGATATAATTAGCCGAGCAGGGGGCAGTTTTTCCCTGCAAGACAAAATGTCTATTTTTGTTAGAAGTGCCCCTTTTGTTTCTATGTTATAGTGCCCAGTTTTGTTTTTTCACTATCCTTCCCCATTTCCATGTCATCTTTGGCTAGGCATGGTGTTTACTTTTCACTGTTTCCAACTGCGTGTTTGGTGTAAAATATCAAACAGGAGAATATTTTAGTCTGATTTCAGTCAAAACGTTAAATCCCAAGTTCCTTTGATAAATGAAAGAAAAAAATGGAATAGATTTTTTTAGGACAAGTCCAGAGTGATGCCATTTAAAGATATTTCCGAAAAATCTTTTTTAAGAATTTAAATTACATATTAAATCATATTTTCTTTTTCAGAATATCAGTATTAGTTTTTGTGTATATTCATTGTGCTTCTGGTCAGTCAAATGTTTGTTGTTGATGCATGTACAAAAATATTGTGAACTAAAATCCTATTTGGGCTACATGTAAAGTAACAGTACTTCTAGGAGGGAGAATTAAGGTATGAAAACCAGTGTTCTTGGTACCCCTGTGAAAATGTTGTTAATTGGGATTGGTCCCAAAGCTAACATTATCATAACGTTACTCTCAGTCATCATAACAACTGAAGTAGGTATTTAACATGATAGTAGCTGTACAGTTGTATTACCCCCTCCTACACCGGAACCACTCCCTGGCTATGTCAGAGACTGGATCCGTGATGGGCGTGCCTGAACCTTTATGGATAGGGGCACGTTAAATGAGTTCCCAGTTCCCAGTTGTATTACTAAAACTGAACAATGGTGTCCTTTCAGAATTCCGTGTGGATTGTTTTATTAAAATTTGCTAAACTTATACAAGGATTGTATTATTTTTGTAATACCATATCAGTATTTTTGTTGGTTAGTTTTGTAATTTACCAGTTATGCAAAAAATAAAATGTTACACATTTCTTTGTTTGTACGTTATTACTTGAGCATTCAGTTAGTTGAATGAAATTTTATGATCCATGGATTTGTTTTGGCTACGGATTAATTAATCTGATTAATATCAATATTATGTTCTGCCTATGCATACGGTATCCAAGTATTAGGACAATATATTTCGAATTATTGCTAATAATCTTGATTTCAGTAACCATACAACTGGTAACTCGTCATCCATTTTAAGCAGCCCTTGCATTTCAGAAAATGTCCTCGGCAAAAACAAATGTCGAGGTAAAAGTGGTTTGTCTCAGAAGTTGATATTTACATTGATTAAAGTTGCACATATTAATCTTAATACCTCTTATAATTTTGAACTTGAGGCCATAAATATAAATAATTAATTTTGAAAATAGTATCTACATGATGGGCGAGACTTTCTTTAGTAAAGAGGTATAAATTTATATACATAAAGTACAGTGTATGCATTTATTGCAAGAAAAACAAACAACAGTTTTAATGAAATATTTATTTTCTATACACTGAACAAATATGATGAAACCTACTTCAAATATATAAAAAAAAAATATCTGCATAAAATAAAATATTGGATAATTATATAGTTATTTTATATAAATTTAATACAAACTGTAGGCCATTCAACAATTATGTAACGTAAAACCGGATATTTTATCACACCACACCCCAACCCAACTTCCCTCGAAGATAATCTAATGCTCGTCAGCAAAAATCCCCTTTCACGGTCTCGTATCTGCCAACATCATGGGATTGTTTTTGTACTTTTTGTTTAGTTTAATAAGAAAACCTAGATATAAAAATAAATTATATAATAAACAAATTGGCCATGATTAAATTAGAAACGGATATTGTATATTACTTTTAAAATGTTACGCAACTCTCCCAGCAAAACATGACGCCCCTCTTCCTTCGAGCATAACACAATTGTTGAACAGCCAGTGGGTATTATAGGACTTATTTTGTTAGGTAATTTTGAAAAGCGGTTAGTTAAAATGTGACAATCACAGCTTTGCTATGCATATATACACTTATATACACACGGGATATATAAAACAAAATATGGTCAGATTTCAAATGAAGTATACCTCCAGCATATTTCAAAATATGCTTTAACTGACAAGCTTAACATACATTTGTATGTCACATGCACAAACAGGTTTTCTTCCTTTATGCACTTTAGGAATTCCTATTGACATGTTAAAAGGTTGTAATGAGTAAATTTGGGGTTATTTAAATTCATGATATATTAATAATTGCATTTAATTTCTTTTAACCAAATTTCTTATTTTTCAAATGTTCATTTGATATAGTCAAATTCATTTCCTATACAACTGCTATTTTCAAATAACAAATTGTTAAGTCAAGTAAAGAGCGGTCACTGGCAAAATAATACTTTTGTGTTTATATACTGAACTCGCAGAAAACACACCAACCAGTTTTCAGTTGTTACTGCAGGTCTGATGTAGCTATGTAACACACAGTCACCCCGACACTTGTATACAATGTTGGGTTATTTACTGCCAACCTGAATATGTCCAGTTACACACGGTTGTCTTCATATCTTTTCAGTGGAGTTCCAATGTGCTCTAGTGGTTTCGCTAAACAAAACAAACTTTATCTTTCAGTGGAGTTCAGTATATTTATAAAGGCCAACAACAATATCCTAGTGTAAGCCTTTAAACCAGAATCACTAGCCTTGGTGGTGTTGTGGTTGGACCATCGGTCTACAGGCTGGTAAGTACTGGGTTTCGATCCCAGTCGAGGCATGGGTTTTTTAATCCAGAAACAGACTCCAAACCCTGAGTGAGTGCTCCGCAAGGCTCAATGGTTTAACAAAGGCTATGGTTTGTGCTATCCTGCCTGTGGGAAGTGCAAATAAAATATCCATGCTGCTAATCTGAAAGAGTAGCCCATGAAGTGGCGACAGCGGGTTTCCTCTCAAAATCTGTGTGGTCCTTGACCATATGTCTGATGCCATATAACCTTAAATAAAATGTGTTGAGTCTGTCATTAAATAAAACATTTCTTTCTTTCAAAGCAGAATCACTATTAAAAAACACTTTCACAGCAAACGAATAATGGAATAAAACACAAAAAACAATTTTTAATTCATAGTTGAAATGCATTTGTTTTAATGAAAGTGGCTCAGGCATAATCCTTTAAAAATAGTTTCCTATTACATTGTAATAGTATTTGTACAATTTCATTCTCACAAGTACATGTATGTAATCAACAAACTTCCTAAAGTTAATTTAGGTCTGAAAATAACAGCACACACAAATGGCAAACAAATATTTTTGATACTGAATATAGATGACAATTACTTGTTTTAGTCAGGTTAATGCAGTATATCATGGGGATGTCAACAGTCAATAGATTGAGTAAAACAACAAACAACCATAAAGATACAGTAAATCAGCTTTCAAAAACAAAATAAAACCGTCAATATATGATGAAAAATGCCAGAAGAAATTTATATACACACAGACACACACACACAGAGACATGCACACACGAAGGGGCCAACTGTATTTTGTCGCAATAAGAAAACCCCCAATAATATATCTCACCCTGTTGGTAACTATGTTTTATCAAACTCTGTTTTAGTATTTGGCAAGTAATGTTTTACACATTCTGACCGATGTTTGATCATACTGCACGTCTGCCTGGTCTCTATATACATACAATATATACACGTCCTAAGTCACTGTCCGAGATTAATTTCGAGGTATGTACTTTTCCTGAAACAAAACGAGTAATATTTTACATTACACTGACATGACCAGTAACAGTAGATGAAAAACTATATACAAAATTTCATCTCAATAACTTCAGGCATTGCAAAACAAAGTCCGGAAAACAAATTTTTATATCTCCTAAAGTTCAAGGGCCATAACTCTTTATCAAAAAATTAATAAATTGCCATGAAAGTTAAACTCAATCTGCAACAGTACATGATAAAGCTAAACACAAAATTTCAGCTCAATATCTCAAGACATAAACAAATTTTAAAATTCGGAAAACTGTGGGACACCGACAGAAGGACGGAAATGAAACCTATAGTCCTCTCAGGTTGGACCAGTGGGGGACTAATAATAGATTGTGTGTCTTGATGGAAAAACTTGAGATTTTATAAAACTGGATAAAGCTAAACCCATTTCCCATTGTAAGCCTTGAATATACCAGGCATGTGATTTTTAAAAGAACACGTCGGCCAGCCCTCTACATTGCGACCATCAGTTTCAATTGGTGAGTAAAACATTTCAATAGAATTAGGTGAAATCTGGCTCCTACATGGAAGGGTTAACTTTGAGGGGTGTCAGCTTATTATTTAACCGGTATCGTATCTTTAACATACAGTGAGCCAGTTCCCTATTTTTGTAATAAAGTGTCATAAGAAATAACCGGGGTAAATTCACTGTCCAACCTTTATGTACCTTGCTTTTAATTTCAAAAAACTAAATGTGTATTATATACAAATACAAGTATTAACAAAAACTGTACATGTTTAACAGACCAACTGTTCACTCGTAATCAAACTTCCTTCTTTTAACCAGTCCATTTTCCTTGCTAAAATGAAAACGGTCATTTGTTGTTACTGAAGTAATTAGTTAACAAAGGAAGTTGACAATTTGTTACGTAAATCATAGACTAAGGAATCATGGAAGAACTTGTAAACAACAATGCACAATTTAACTAGTTTTTTTGCTTTCTTTCTTTTTTAACTGAATAAAATTACATGTTGTTCAAATAACCTAAAGTTTCGTCTCAAAACAAATTTAGACTTACAACACAATTCCTTGCAAAGAATATTACTCCAAGTCCACCGGCCTCGGTGACCTAGCGGTTAAGTCGCCGGACAACAGGCTGGCAGGTACTGGGTTCGCAGCCAGGTACCGGCTCCCACCCAGAGCGAGTTTTTAAGGACTCATTGGGTAGGTGTATGGCCGCTACACCCTCTTTTCTCTTTCACTAACAATAACAACTAACCCACTAATTTTCTATTCTGTCCTGGACAGACAGCTCAGATAGCTGAGGTGTGTGCCCAAGACAGGCGTGCGCTATAACAGCTTGCTCTGAATGTGCACGTTAAACAATATTGAAAATGAAAAAGAAAAAGAAAACCTCAAGTCCTTTTGGCATGTACGCAACTGAAATCTAAATAAGTTGCGTTTCTTAATTTTAAAGTGACAAAATAAAAAGTATATAAACATTTATATTTTAGTCAGCAAACAGAAATTATTAAATAACACTTTTCCCATTTATGAGGTTTATTTTCCCCAAAGAAGCTGTGCTGCTTAATTTTATGTGGAGAATATATTTCATGATAAACTTTTATCTTCTTTTTTTACTGACAAGGAAGAAATTTTTCTTTGATAGTGAAATGTTAAAATTTCAAGTAATTGTCATTACTTAAAGTAGTATCAAAATGAGTCACTGTTTCACAGATTTGGCAGAATAGTAACTGGCCTCTTAAGGCATGTTTGACATGTGTTAAATCAAACTACATTATTTGGAATTTTGACACGGTGTTATGTTTTGACAGCAGACTGCATAATGCAAAAGTTTAGTCTAATGGATGGTTTGAGAAATGAACGAAGAGGCCTCTTACATATCTATCTTTTGAACAAGCCAGGTCATTTGAGTGGGCATTACAGCAGCTCATCTACAATCCACAGACTTGGAGTTCCAAACACATGTATAATGAATACAAATCTGTATTTCTAACAAAACAAACATTTTTAATGTTTTTTGTACACTAACAATGATCCACTTTCAAAAATAAAGCGAATGCGGCAATTTTAACATTTTCTCTTTAAACAGTTGTTTTCATTACATTTTGTCCATAAAATGTGGCTGTCCATTCTCTTCTAGCCTCTTTGTGAGTACGTCACACCCGATGTCTGTGACGAGCAAGGTGTGCTCAAACTGGGCGGACAGCTTCCCGTCAAACGTCACGGCTGTCCAGTTATCAGGCCACATCTCATCTCTCCAGGTTCCTGTTGACAAAAGAAAAAACCCAAGCATTCTCAGTGTGCTGATAAAGCAATATATAAAGTTATAATGGAAATGGACAATGTACCAGGCCCCAATCTAGAATTGAGAAAGTAGGAAAAGTAATGTTTTTTGTTTTGGTTTGTTTTGTTTAACGACGCACTCAACACATTTATAATTACGGTTATATCGGCGTCGGACATATGGTTATGTCGAGAAAAAAAACAGTGGTTAGCTGACGGGGATCGATCCTAGACCGACCACGCATCAGGCGGGCAATGTACCACTGGGCTATGCTGCCCGCTATAGGAAAAGTTTGATAAAAATAGTCAAAGTGAATATTTATCCGTACATTTCGTAACATTTTGCACTCTGTTCTAATTGTAATATTTCAAAATAAAATACTCTATTTCCGGCAATAAAATTTAAAGAAAACTGTTGTATGTTTCATTATAAATATGATATTATTAAGTAGTTGATAATGTGCCATTATGTTAATTTGTAAGTATTTTCTGGCATTACTGAAATGAATGTGGAGTTTGCTGGCAACATTAGGGTCTGATGTACTTGTTCAAATTTGAAGATAGAATGTGATGTAATTAACAGGCAGCTCTTCCAAGTGACACATCACTCTATATGTAGCAGGAACTTTGATATTATGTACCAATCACATGGGTAAAATATATGCCAGTGGCGGACTCACAAAATCCTTCTTATGTCCAATGACATGAGGTGAAATGCCAATGGAACTTTGAGGGAGGATTGAAGGGGATCATAATTTTTTTTTTTTTTTAATATATAATAAAATTATAACTGTTGCAAAATTTAGGAGGGGGGGCTAGGAAGAAATTTTGAAATCATGTCACACATTTGTCTTTTTTGTATTTTTATCACCTGGATTATCATATACTGAGATACCATTTGGGATATGCTAATGTCTTTCCTCCCACCCTCACGCAACCCCCTAAAACACAGCCACTGCCTCAACAGAGGATACCACGATCATACTAGAATGAAAGCACATGGCACACACCTTCAGATATCATAGGTTCGATGGTGAAACATTGTCCTGGCTTCATCACACCAACGGCTTTGTTTTCTGAAACAAATAAAGAGTTGATAAACAATCTGTGAATTTTACCCACATACAGAAATACATTTATATTTAACAGTGCCCCCAAAACTGGCAGGAGGCAAACATGGAGAGTGTGTACCTTTATGATAAAGCAACCATCTGAGGTGTGATGGATTATATTGTTAATTATTACCCCAGCGGGCACTCAGAACCGGGGAAATATAAATCATAATTTCCCTAGGGACTTATTATGTATTGGTCTAATGAACAATACTTTTGGACAATTTAACGCTTACAAACCAATGGCTTTGTCGGTACTAAATATGACATCATCATGATTTGACAAACACACACAATGACTTCATGTAGTTTAAAGAGTTTGCGTTTACAGCTCTCTGTTTTTGGTGTTAAATTTATAACAAAATGTCATTTTAATGCAATTCATTATAGATTTTGAAGCAGAATAGAGACAACTTGTGTTTTTGAAAATTATCTATGAACGTGATTAAATTACAACATTATAGTAATTCTCAGAACAGTGAGTAAAGTGGTTTACATCGTTCCTATACAGATCGGCCTTCGTGCATGTGCGTGGAAAATAAAGGTTTTTAGAGAAAAAATAGCTGAGGTAATAAATAGAATAACAAACGCAGTACCAGTTATTATCAAATTTATATCCCTCATGAAATAATTTTCATTTGTCACTCGCTAAAGCTCGTGACAACTGAACATTATTTCACTCGGGACATAAATTTGATAATAAAGGAAACTCGTTTATTATCCTCTATTTTTCCTCCGTGAACCAGTCTGGGTGGTTCTTCTCTTCCAACCGATGCCTCATGACTGGCTAATTAAAGACTGGTAGTTTGTGTTCTGTTCATGACAAAGTATATAGGAAACTGCCATACTGAATTAGGAACACTACCTAATTTTAACAAAAAGCTTGATTTACAACAGAGACATATCAATACTTACTGGAATAGTGTGGAACACTAGGTGCAGTATGAAATAATCTGAAAAAAACAAATTGAAAAACACATTATCTCATATACAAAACTAAAACAAATTTTGGCAAAATCACAATTCTAAATAATAAAAACGTGCGACTATTTGATTATTATGTTGAAAAAATAAAAACCAAGCCAAACGAAAAATTCACTAGTGGGAAAAACAAACTACTTGATGTGACCATTACATTTAAGGCACAAAAACACAAAGAATATTTTTAATTAATAAGACGCTTAGTAAGATGAGTGCTGAAAGGACAACCAGCTTCTGGAATCGGTTTCAGTCCATGAAAAAAGAAAGCAAAGAAACTCACTGATGAATGCCATGGCCACAGTAACTGCGTACGACAGAAAATCCGTTGGCCTGAGCATGTTTCTGAATGACGTTCCCAATCTCACGATAGCGCACTCCAGGTCGCACTGCAAGGAGAAGAAAAAAGCAATGATGTAATTAAAACAAGCATTAATGAGATAAAAATATGCTCTAAATCCATAACATTATTCACTAGTGCCATTAAAATAGGAATGTCATTAAAATAAGCAATAATAATGAAAATAAAATAAGCATAACTACAATTAAAACAAACGCTATAGCAATTAATATAAAGTTGGTTTTGTTTAATGACACTACTAGAGCATATTGATTAATTGATCACAGGCTATTGGATGTCAAACATTTAATAATTTTGACTCGTAGTCATCAGAGGAAACCTGCTAAACATTTTCAATTGGCAACAAATAATGTTTTATATGCACTTCCCCCACCGACAGGAAAGTAGATTCCAATGTCTTTGACCAGATGTGGTGCACTGGCAGGCATGAGAAAAGAACCGTATCAGTTGAATGGATGCACCGAGGTGGTTGCATCCTGTGAAACAAGCACCTCGGGTGATAGCTCAACCAACTGAGCTAAATGCCGCCCCCGCAATTAATATAAGCACTAAGGCAATTACAAAAAGTACTGATAAAATTAACAAAGTCTGATGCTATTAAAACAAACACTGATTTAGTGTTTTACAAGGCATGGTAGACCAAACACTTTTGGGCCATTTTAAAAACCATTTTAGTGCTCTCTCCACCCCACCCCCCACTCCCCATTAAAGACAAAACATAATTGAAATAAAAATAAATGTAATTAATGTGTTTGCTTTAATAAATGAATGGCAATATATAAACCAGGGATATTTTATGAAATAATAATACATTTTCTGAGTATTTTATAAAGAGAATTGTAGAATTAATTATTGATATTGGTTTGTTTTAATCTCAGTGCAGTATGGTGCTGATAAAGGCAAGATGGCACTAGATTACTGAGACATGGTGCTGCACCACATTAAAACAAGCTAGGGAAAACACTACTGAATGTAAGTTGTAACTTGTGATCACTGAAGATATAGTCAAGGAAGGAAGAAAATGTTTTATTTAATGATGCTCTCAACACATTTTATTTACAGTTAGACATATGGTTAAGTACCACACAGATACTGAGGGAGGAAGCCTGCTGTCGCTTCTCTTTTCGATTAGCAGCAAGGGATCTTTTTTATGCACCATTCCATAGACAGGATAGTACATACTACAGCCTTTGATGTACCAGTCATGGTGCACTGGCTGGAGCGAGAAATAGCCCAATGGGCCCACTGATGGGGATTGATCTCAAACCGACCATGCATCAAGTGAACGCTTTACCACTGGGCTACGTCGTCTTGCTCCCATACAGTTAAGGAATGTTCACCTTCATTTATTGCCATCTGAAGACATTCATGTGTTGTCTTCACCAAGTGTTGGGCCTTTTCACCCACGTTGCCCACAAAGAAAGTTTCGTTAAGATCTCCATGGAAATTTCGGTGGTACACAGTTACATCGACTGAAAAAGAAAACAACATTCAAAATACAAGTGGATTAGGACCAGATGAAAACTGATGTTAAATTTCCACATAACAAATACCATAATAATAATAACTGATGCCTGTTACATATTTGTCTAAATTAGTACACATACAAATTAGCTGAAAAAAACCATAACTACTGGCAGTTGAGTGTCCTTGGAAATACCCTTCCTTGTTTGCTTTCTAACACTGTAACGGTTGTAACCATTGAGCAGTATTGTTTATTATGATCTCTTAAGAAAAGGAATGTTTATTAAACTCTATTACATGTTTTTATCAGGATTCAAACATACGGTCGAAAGAATAACTGATGAAACGTGCTGCTCAGTGTTTTTATCACTAACTGTTCACTATATCAGATCCGGGATCCCATTGCAATGTAGTTAATCAATGTTTTTACCACTTACTGTTCATTATATCAGATCCAGGATCCTATGGCAATGTAGTTAATCAATGTTTTTATCACTTACTGTTCATTATATCACCATCTTCTAATGGCCTCAGATCTGGGATCCCATGGCATATAACCTCATTAATAGAGCTGGTAAAGCAAAAAATATATAATTTTCTTATCACTTTTGTAAACAAATTGCTGCATCACATGTAACGAAAATTCAGAAATTAAAACGGGCAGTATCCCAAGTCATAAATAAGTCATTGAAAAGTCAATAAAATACAGTGAAAAGTCAATAATTTAAAAAAAAAAAATTGTTTAACGACGCTCTCAACACATTAAATTACGGTTATATCGGCGTCGGACATATGATTATGTCGAGAAAAAACCTCAGTGGTTAGCTGACGGGGAAGTCAATAAAATACAGTGTCATAATGGCTGAAAAACTATAAGCAATCTGTATAATGTAATTTCTCACATTGTCTTTTGACAGTTCATGACCACTCATCAAAAGTATGCACACTGGTTTTCAGTTTATTATTGTAAGAATCACAAAATACTTGAAGTTAAGTTTTATAATCAGTTAGATGCTTAATTAAAAAAAAGAAAAAAAGTTTTCATATGTTTGTTGAGTCTTCAATACCTTTATAGTATTGTTGGCATACTTGTGCGGTCTAAGAGAAGAAAATATTTTTTGATAATTCTTCGAATAAGGTGACCCCCAAACTACATCATATCCTCTAATCTTAGGTTTCCACATTCCTGTGACGTGTTTCATAATTTTAATTTGCTCTGTGAACTGTTGTAATAAGTGGAATATTATACTTGTTCCCATAAGAGATCATTAATAGCAGGGCTTCTAGAATTTTATAAACATCCACTAGCCATCGGATCAGTGATTTTAAAAATGTACTAGCCATGATTAAATATTCACTAGCCCAACTTTAAATAAATACAATTTTATTTTTACTACTAATAATAATCAAATATGTCACCTCCAGAGAGAGACTGAGCTTTAAAAAAAACTTAGATTGAGCTGGAAAGAGGGGGAAGGATATTCATATTTGCAAAATATGTTAATGCTGCATTGGACAAGGCTTTTTTCCACTAGCCATTGGGCTAGTTATAGTAATTATTTACTAGCCCAACACTGAATATCACTAGCCATGGGAGTGGGGCTACCATAATCTAGAATCCCTGAATAGTACAACATGTCTTTTCAGTCATACATCACAGTCTTTTGCTTGTAACACACCCAGGAACTAGTGTCATATACTCCACGACACAAACTATTGAGGCAGAGAAACAATGTTGATGGTGAGCAGTGCCACCATTTAAAAGGCTTCTGAGAATGGAATCAATGAACTTACGTGCAGCAAGACTTCGGGAATCCATAATAATTCAGCGGAGAAGGATAACACTCTCGGTCAATGCAAGCCTGAAACCGAATACAATCAATACATACTAGGTATACAATCAAATCTTATCAAATGGTTACTGAGTATGATAAAGTAAATGAACTTTCATACAAATAATTTTATACAGAAGGCAAACCTTCAATATTAATTGCTTCCATTAATTTTAATATTACAAGAAAAAAATTGCAATCAACGTTTTCATTCTCTTGGATTTAAATTTTGTTCACTAATAAATTATCAAAATACTGAAATGTTTTTGTTTATGTTAATAAATAAAACACGTTTAAAAGAAATAGAACTAATATTAAAGTCACATGGTGCATACTAATGCAGCAAGATGATTTGTCATTATAAAGCAAAGCTTACGTCTGGTAGGTAGTTAACTAGTTTAATGTGTTCATATACCACTAGGGTTTACCTCATGGATGATTCTGTCTATTTCGTCAGTTGTCACACCAATGTCAATAGCTTTGACGGCTTCATCTAATACTTCCCTACCAAGCTATAAAAAAAAATGTAAATAAAAAAACTTAATGAATATACTAGTAGTTCATCAGAAATGAGTCAAAACACTCATTTATGAACTGGCAGATTTAATATTTTAATAACCCTCTTTTTTTTTACAAATTGGAATTTTTAAACAAACTTTGCCAAATTAATAACCTTATTTGTAGTCCAACTTTACCCTTTTTAAAAATATATTTATTACACACTTATTCAATCTTACTATAATGATAAAGACATTTTTAAACCATGTAATTAATATGTTTTGTATTACAGTATGTGCAATCTGGACCGGAATTTGTAAATGGGGAATTCCCTTTTTATTTATACTCGAGTTAGCACCTTTCTGTTACTGACGTCATGTTTGATTTACAAATTATGTTGCATTGTATATGAAACATTATTCAAGGTTTCTGCAGAGTATGATTCTTAATGTTACGTAAATCCATGAAAGGTTTTATCAGTGTTTTAAGAAAGCATAGTTATGATGTTAAATTAAAACCTTTTTTGTAAAAAGTAAAAGAAGGTTATGTAATAAATACACAATTCACATATTTTGTTTTTGCTTCCTATTTATTACACTCATTTATTTTGCACAAGAACACGTGACATATATACCATAGTCTTGTGTGCAAAATAAACGTGTGCAATAAATAGGAAGCGCAAACAATATGTGAAATTCTGTACATGTACTACATGTTCATATATATATATATATATATATATATACACACCCGGCCAGCCAGTCGCATGCCTTCGATCTCTTCGTCGTTCAATATTTTAATATTAGTTGAACCTTTGAGCTGTCTCTCTGTTAAAGGAGTACCTAAGCACAAGAAAACAACATATCAGATATATCATTGCATCCCATCTATGATAAATATCACTGGACTCAAACTTTAGATGTCTGGTGGTGCAGCACAAGGAAGGAATGTTTGCTTCAACACGACGCCCAATGCAGGGCTTCTAGAATTTTTATAAAATCCACTAGCCATGGGATCAGTGATTTTTAAAAATTTACTAGCCATGATTAAAAATTCACTAGCCCTACTTTACTTTAAGTTAATACAATTTTACTGAATAATAATCAGATATATCACTTAAAAGAGGGAAATAGAGTTTAAAACACTAACATTGGGGGCTTGGGGTGAGGGCAGGATATTCATGTTTATAAAATAGACATGACCACAACATTTGACAAAGAGAAAATTCAGTAGCCATCAGGCATGGCAATAGTAGCTATTTATTAGCCCAACATTGAATATCGCTAGCCATGGGAGTGGGGCTACCATAATCTAGAAGTCCTGCCCAACGGCTGTTCATATTCAGCATCGAAACATGTGATTGGGACACCGTCTAGAGTGTCGGTGAAGAAACCTGTCACAGCATCAGGTTATACCTCCCAAATAACAACAGGAGATCTTCTGTATGTACTATTCAAAGACAACACATTACCATGAATGTGTACCCGAGTCAGAATCACCCATTGATTTATTATTATATATTAGTTTATTACCTCCAAATCATCGGACACGTGCCAAAATTCTCATTCAAGTACAGTAGTTTTTAGTTAATTCATTACATTTTATACTTAGAAAAATACATAGACTAAAGAAACTTGAATATTATATAGTCCTTCCCAGCAATGACTGCCATTTTTGGACTAAGGTATGCAAGACAATATATTTATGAAACTATTTACAAAACCAATTGCTCATGGAGGCTGGGAAGGACTACAAAGATCTTCTTTTTACCTTCGGGGTGCTCAGCATAATCTGGTCTTTGTATCATGTCTGGAACGGTCCGTTTTGTCGTCTACACAAAAATACAAGAGACTGAGTAAATATGACGTATATGTACAACACACAGAGTAGTAAGTTTAATTCATGTCAACAATAACATTTTAACTTTACAATTATTACCACATTAGGCTAATTAAGATCTGAACATACATAAAAGGACACACATGCACCTATATATACACACGTGCATGTGGACAAACACAGTGGCAGTCGTCTATGCGACAGGTACTACAAGAAATGGTCCAATGAAGTGAAATCCATCTCTACTACAGGTAACAGTGTAAAGTTTCTATGTGATATTTACCACGTGATATGGTCTCAATTTTCCAGTGAAGTGAAATCCATCTCCACTACAGGTAACAATGCTACAGTTTCTATGTGATATTTATCACGTGATATGGTCTCAATTTTTCAGTGAAGTGAAATCCACCTCCACTGCAGGTAACAGTGCTAAAGTTTCTATGTGATATTTACCATGTGATATGATCTCAATTTTCCAGTGAAGTGAAATCCACCTCCACTACAGGTAACAATGCTACAGTTTCTATGTGATATTTACCATGTGATATGATCTCAATTTTCCAGTGAAGTGAAATCCACCTCCACTACAGGTAACAGTGCTAAAGTTTCTATGTGATATTTACCATGTGATATGATCTCAATTTTCCAGTGAAGTGAAATCCACCTCCACTACAGGTAACAAAGCTGAAGTTTCTATGTCCACTACAGGTAACAATGCTAAAGTTTCTATGTGATATTTACCATGTGATATGGTCTCAGTTTTCCAGTGAAGTGAAATCCATCTCTATTACAGGTAACAGTGCTAAAGTTTCTATGTGATATTTACCATGTGATATGGTCTCAATTTTCCAGTAAAGTGAAATCCACCTCCACTACAGGTAACAAAGCTAAAGTTTCTATGTGATATTTACCATGTGATATGATCTAAATTTTCCAGTGATGTGAAATCCACCTCCACTACAGGTAACAATGCTACAGTTTCTATGTGATATTTACCATGTGATATGATCTCAATTTTCCAGTGAAGTGAAATCCACCTCCATTACAGGTAACAGTGCTAAAGTTTCTATGTCATATTTACCACGTGAAATGGTCTCAATTTTCCAGTGAAGTGAAATCCATCTCCACTACAGGTAACAGTGCTAAAGTTTCTATGTGATATTTACCACATGATAGGGTCTCAATTTTCCAGTGAAGTGAAATCCAGGCCATGGGTTGAATAGTCCAGACTTTTCATTCTCTGCTTCTTCTTAAATAGGAAAATACAAATATGTTAACTTTTTAAAAAGAGTATTGTATACTACCTTTCAGAGTATAATCTACCATACATTTTGGGGCCTGTGAAAGGCCCCATTCCCCTAATGTAAATACTAAACCTTTCCCAATTACAACCCAACAGTTTCCCAATTAGGATTTCCAAAGTTGCTAAGTTAAAGAAGGAAACGGCTCTTTTTATGATATTGCTTTAATGAGTTGTGATGACTTTTTTCAGCAACAGCCTAGGCTATAGCAAAAACAATGGAGGCAAGCAATAAACTACTTGCCAGTTGTAAGTTTTAGGGCGCATATGAGGTGCTACTCGCCTCTTACGGAGAGGCCTGATATTAGTATTGATTATTTTTGAAAATTCCCTCTTTTTTTTGTATTTGAAACATTATTTTTTCCCAATTGACCAAAAAGGGACCCTTAAATTTTTTTTTACATTATACCCTGCCTTTAGTTACACAAAATCTTTAGAATGTTTGTCTGTAGCGAGGACCATAAAGACAGTAAAACAACTCAAAAAAGAGGAATAGTAAGTAATGTTGCTAAGAATGTTCCTTCAGTTTCTGCCGGACAGTAAAATCGGTATGGTACCATACCTAAATATTTTTGCACATTTTTTTTCTTTTTAAAGTTACATTTTCTACAAAATTAATTACTCTTATCATTACAGTACTGTATGATTTTCTTAACCCTAGACCTAAACTTAACCCATTATCTTTCTGAGTGAGGCCCCATACCCCCTGTTGACTCTTACAAAACCTGCCTCGGTGGCGTAGTGGCTAAGCCATCGGACTACAGGCTGGTAGGTACAGGGTTCGCAGCCCGGTACCGGCTCCAACCCAGAGCGAGTTCTTAAGGGCTCAATGGGTAGGTGTAAGGCCACTACACCCTCTTCTCTCTCACTAACCACTAACAAATTAACAACTAACCCACTGTCCTGGACAAACCAGATAGCTGAGGTGTGTGCCCAGGACAGCGTGCTTGAACCTTAATTGGATATAAGCACGAAAATAAGTTGAAATGAATGAAATGACAAAACACAGTCCTTGTTTTCTTACTTGCTTTCTTGTGCACCTTCTTGTGTTCACTCCATGAGCCCTTGAAGCAGTCCTGAAATCAAAGCAATACTGTTGTTATGATTATTTCAGTTTAACCCTCCCAATATTACATAATAAAGGTTGCTTAATTTCACCATTCTCTACCCCATCAAGAGTGGAAATAGGGCAGGTGGTCAACAAGGCCCAGGAATTGCCAGAAAATAATTTGAGATTTCTTTTACCACGATCTATCCAAAGACTAAAAAAATATACTCATTACTTCACAATATTTAGGGTGTGTGATTTTACCTTGTGTACCCTTTTGCACAAACCCTGCCTATACATTTTCGTGGTCCCAACCAATACTATCAATTGTAATTGTAGGCCTACGTTTCATGAGTTATTTAAAAAAAGTTTTAATAATACGAGTTGCTAGTGCACACCTGAGATGCTTGGGTCGTAGTTCCTCCTCGGAACCAGTGGGTTTTTCCTATCTCAACTATCCTAATCATATTCGTTATACATCATAATGAAATTCAAGACAAGTTGATTCCTATATGTTTAGTTTCACATTCTGCAAACCATTTAACACTGAAAAGGTATATATATATATATATATATATAATTGTGTGCATCAAATTATCTGAATAGTACGGTACATATTCAGGGTTCATACACTTAAAACATTTTCATTTTCCAGGACTTTTAAGCACCATTTTGGTTAATTTTCCAGGGCTTTAAAAAACAAACATTCCAGGAGTCCGAATATATTACCTGGAACATATTTTTTTAACGGCACCCCAGTAAACTGTTTAGTTAGTGGTTGTTATGTCTCAAACATAAGCTACACCTAATCTAGATATATTACATGGATGCTAAAATTGTAAAAATACATAAATAAATAAATATTGTAATGTGCAGATTTTTATTTGACTGTGTGTTTGCAGGTTGAATGCATCTGTGTCTTAATGCTGTATCTTACAGCAAAACACTCCATAACCATAATACATATCTAACCATATTGTGGAAATGTTTTTAGTCAAGGTTCATTTATTTTTGGTCATGATTCAGAATTATATAACTTTATATAGATGGGACTTTTTGATTGCACCAAAGTCACAACGAAAGGCCTAAAATTGTGCCCAGAATATATATGCCCAAAACAAGAAGGCCCAAATTGAGTATAAACAATGTTATAGGTTTGTAGTTTTTTTGGACCACTTACAATCAGGATCTCACAAAGTAACTATTACTGGCCCAAATCCAAAAACCACTAGCCTCGGGCATTGAGCCACCATATTCTAGAGCCCTGGTTATATGCTAACATCAAAAATATTTTTATCTCAATACCAGTTATCCACTAAAATATTAAGCTTAATTTGACTGATATAAATTGAAATGGATTTCAGCAACATCTTTACCAGCTGTTAACATTACTATACTATCAAGATCTAAGACTAAGAGTGCTCAGAACACACACACACACACAAAATTAAAAAAAAAAAAATAATGTACTGGGGTGTCGTAATAAAAAAAAAAAATTGTTTTACGTTTATTATATATTATCCAGATGTTTAAAATTTAAAAAAAAATCACTCTTCCACCCAAAACTATCAAGAAAATGAGGCCATAATGTTTAAATACTGGTATTATCCACATAAATTAAAAAACAACCAAAAAACCAAAAAGACAATTGTAAGTCACAAAATGTCTAACATTAATTAATACATTTATGGTATTATGTTTATAGGTCAGTGCTTATAGAGTACATGTAGGTACTTTAAATCATTATGTATTTGTGTTTTTAAAAAAGTACCTAATGACAAAATTACATAAATCATATACAAAATTTATCAGAATTATACCCGTTTCCATGAGTAACTAAATATCAACCACATTATTCATTGATAGCACAATAATAATCTCTTGAAGTGGACTCTTTGTTATAACCAAATTATATCACAAACTGGGGCGGATCCAGCTTTTCTGATGGGGGGGGGGGGGGCCAAGACAAAGAGGGCATCATAACATTATGAAAAGGCACTATTCAAAAATTACACATGGTTCACATGGACCATAATATAATAGTGCTACAACAGGGACACTGGCATAATAATAATAATTTTTTAAAAACCTAAATAAATTTGTAAAAAAAAAAAATAATCCTAAATAAAAGGGGCACTTCTCAAATTTGAGGGGGGATCTGGAACCTTTGGACCCCTCTCTAGAGCCGCCCCAGACAAACAATCAAAACTAACCCCTAAAATGATTATTTAAGTAGTTAACTGGTCGCCGTTATGTGGATACCGTTTTGCTGTGTATTGGGTCATCTAAGACTTCAATGGAGATCAAAAGAATATGTGTTAACTACAAGTTCTCAACTTTTGCATGAGTCTCGCTGCACAGAAGCAAAGCAGACATAAGCCGTAGGAGTATTTGTTTTGTTGGAAGGTGCTGGTTACAATTATCTACTAAATTATTTATCTCTGACAGTAGTTACAGTTACATAATTTATTCAATCAATCACAAGTTGTGTTCATTTATGTCCACGCCTTCTTACTGTGTATACATTTTTATAGTTGACCAATGGCAGTCGACCTCTTATAATTACTGTTGCATGAAGGATATAGTTTGGAACCAGATGTCAAACGCGATAATGTATAAATATATTTTCCAAATAATTATAATTAAATGAATTTGTTTTGTAAAATTCCAGGATTTTCCAGGGGGGTAATTCATTTTCACAGGACTTTTAAGGGCTTTCCAGGATGAAAAAAGAAATTTAAGCACTTTCCAGGGGTTTCCAGGATGCGTGCAAACCCTGATATTGTAATTAAAATTCAAATTGTCTGCATCAGTGTATACATGTCATAATTATCCTTCTATAATACTACTCCTGAAACTTTTAATCAATTATAATTAAATTATAAGTCAGACTACAAATGAACTGAACAACATAAAATCAGATGAAAACATGATTGGTTTATTGATTAATTTTGTCTGCATTTACAAGTACCAGTTACTTCATAAATTAATAATGCTTGGTTTTCACTTGCATTAGCATTTCGATGAGTGTAATTTTTCACTCGCCTAAGCTTTCTGATGTGTGTGATTTTTCACGTGCCTTTGTTTTTTAAAAGCCAAGGACTGGTGGTGTCGTTAAAGAAAACAAACTTCAACTTTTTAAAACAGTTAATTGTGACGGCTATTAGATATAACAGGTGCAGCCCTTTTGTTCCATTCCAGTGAATATGTCCTCTGGCGAGCTAAGGGTTAAATGTAATACTTAATGCGTAACGTCAGAAATGCGCTTTAGAACTAGAGAAAGACAATCTACCTGGGTTTTTGCGGGATGATAAATAATCATACAATGTACAATGTACATATTATTTTTTAATACAAAATAAAACACCATTGTTTTGTCCATGCATTAACCTACGTATTAAAATGATACAGTGTGTTTTCTTAGTTAATTGGTCTATGCTGTTAGTTGACTCTACGTGTGATTCCCGATTGGCAGGTGTGTATTTGATTGGTAACCAAATGAGCCAATTAAATGACACTGTCTAGACACAAAAATACATACCGGTATATTGTGTAATATTACCTGTCGCCCCTAAAATGGTGATGGCAGACATTGAAATTCAGACAAGTTTGCAACGGCAGTTAAGTGCCGTCGCAAATAAATTTTGCAACGGCACTACGGTGGCAATTTTAAAGAAAAAATTAATGCTGTCAAAATTCTTAATAAATGATCCACTGTTGTAATAATATGCTAAAATATAACATCTCAACTTTACTTTCGTAAGCTTCTATACTAGAATAAACCAATTAATATTTATTGAGGAAACTGAGCTACACACGATAATAAAAAAAAATTCTGTGATCTGTAATTGGACAGAGTTCAGAGAGAAATGCCTACATACTTTTCAACACTCAGATTTGCGACGGCAATGAAATGCTGTCGCAAAACAAGTTTGCGATAGCTTTTGTGACGGCATTGCCGATTGCCGCCGCAAATTTCGAGGGCTGTGATGGACATGGTTTATTACTGTAAAAGGTTCTGTAAAACGATTGATTAAGTAGACCATCAAAAACCATAAAATTGACCAATTACCCTGTACATTTATTACTTGAGTATCATCGGTTGTAATTTGTGCTGCAAAATGGCATATCAATAGGCCTAATAGCATACATTTGTCCTTTGATAATTAGTTAAATAGTTTATTGTATTATCACATCATTTATGTTGTTTTACAACTTTCCTTCTATTTTGTTTTGTAATTTTGAAAACAATCAGTTTAGAAATAAATAACTTGTAGTACAAATACCATAGTAAAAAAGGTGATCCCTGTGTGGGACGGACTATAGGTTTATTTTAATCATTAATGCATTACATTGACCTGTTATTAGTGTTAACAACACTTCAGTCACTTGAATGTTCACTAGTTCAGCCTTATCATTAGCCGATTAGGCTTATCAAATTATACAAATATGAAATACCATCGACATCCCAAACTGCGTTCACCTAACGACAAAAACACGAATACGATATTTACAGAAATACTATTCTACATTTTTCAGCTACAATACGTGAAACAAAATAAATTGCAATCAAGTAACGAAAAAAATCAACAATGATTATGAAGACGTAAAACAAATCCATTCTAATAAATAAAAGTGAAACACCCTCCGGTAAACAGGAAAGGATGCGACGTTTCTAACTGCGTTCAGGCGCATGCGTTTACAAAAAGTATCTTACTGCGCATGTGCGGTTTGTCATTTCCCACTTTTAAGGAAACTACATGAAAAAATATATGTTTCTTAATTATGCACAGTTGCCGAACACTTATTATTATTTATTTTTTTAAAGGAAAAATTCAATTTGTCAAGCGTTCTGGTCCGGTCCGCGTTTTATCAACACACATCGCTCACACTTGATGTCAATACTGATAGACATTACGTTCATACCTGCGAATAGTTTGTAAAATATAATTTTTTTAATGAATTAATTTAATATTAACACAATTTATATCCTCAAAATTATTTACAACTGTTATGAATGGATTATGAATAATATTCACTACAACAGATGCACGGAAATGTAGCATACCTTTTGCAGATAAGAATATAATAATTAAAAACAAGTCCTAACAACGGGTCTTAAAAATCATAACAAATTATATTCTTTGGCCTTGTTGATCTGGAACGTGTGTGGTCATGTGACACGCACCGAATGTTAATTCATCTTTCTCCATTTTAAGTCAATTTCTACGAGTCATGTGGACCCGATATCAGTAATTTTAAGGAATAAACAAAAACGACTTAGTAAAAGTTAATGGTTTTAGGGGTTTGTAAAGTTTTGCATTTAGATACTTACTTTTCTCAACTTTATTGTTTATAAAAATGTTCCTGAACTGTGAAGAAAAATCTCATAAATGAATCACATGTCGATGACAACAAATTGGATGCTGATTGCGTGAACCGTGTACGAGAAAACAAAGTGAACGGAATTTGAAGCATAACGCAGTTAGGGACGTTGACGATAAGTAGTCCTGGTCTTATCAATAAAAGTTGATAACTCAGTTACAAAAATCAAATTGATATTAAAATACCTGTGAACAGAAAAAAGAACCTGGTATACCAAGTTTTATACATGTTGGACACTGAAGCTTAGCTTCGCTATTACAAGCTGGAGTTTCACACACTCGGGATGCCATGACACTGGCCGCAGCCATTTTCTCTTGAAATATGTTAGAGTTGTCTACTCATCAATTAAGGTCTCACTATAGATTAATTAATAATGTACTTATTTTCCAAGAGCGTAAACTATTATGCTATTAAAGCAACATATATATTTTTTTTTTTTGCATTAAAGTATATATTACATGATACAAATAATTAACTCTTAATAATCTGGGTTTTTTAATTTAAAACTAAAAAAGTTTAAACTTTAAGTTTGGGCCATTTTAGACTATCATTTAAAGGGATTAATAAGTTTCGTGTGAGACCAATGTGTAAAGTGCATGCTTTTCTTAATTTTCTTTTACCTAGTTTCTGAATTTGTGCAACACTTAAAGACGAAAAATGACTGAATTTGTTGGAAAGGTTAAGACATTTTGTGGCATAATAACATTATACTTGTGTATCACATGATATTTGCTGCTGTCAGCATAGTTCACCAAGATAAACAAGGGAATGGGTGTAATTGCCCCACCCCCTAATCTCGATTGAGATTCAAAACTTCTACTGGCGT
>JAECMU010122792.1:28917-45520 GCA_016106625.1 Dracogyra subfuscus
CCTGTCTGGTCGGACAGGTGAAATGGGGTATTCACATGTCCCCAGTAAATTCTACCTGTCCTGGACAGGCGGACAATCCTTACTGTCGAGCCCTGATCATTCCTTTCCTTTAATAATAATAATAATAAAGAAGTAAAGGACAAACTCTCAAACGTCATTAAAATAGGTTGGACAGTTCATTGTAATAGATTATTTATCTGATATAAAACTATTTAAAGGGACATTCCTGACTTTGCTGCAATATATGTTTTAAGATGTTATCGACGTATAAAATATTTCTACGATTAAACTAACATCTTAAATATATTTTCTTGTTTAGAATATTAGTGGCTGTATATTAAACTTGTTTCTGATCTTTCTAATATTTGTACTAGGTTCATTTTCATTTTATTTCCTAAAACATATTTTTTCCTACGTACAAAATTATTTGAAGACAAAGGCCAGTTTGGGCTTTTTACAAATATTAAGATGACCAGAAACACATTGAATACACAGACACTGATATTCTAAACAACAAAACATATTTAATATGCAAGTTTAATTGTAGAAATATTTTATTAGTCGGAAACATCTTACAATGCAGCAAACTCGGGAATGTCCCTTTAATAAGTGGTCGTGATGGAGTTTCACTGTAATATTAATAAATAAACTGACATGAAAGTTATAGATGTCCATTTTTAATTCCATCACAAAATTATTTATGTACAGTAAAGTTTGGGGTGAGTTGTCCAAACACTGTGATTATTAAGGCGGGTACTGAATTGTTCAGCAGTTTGTTCTACATACCGAATTTTGTAGTTACCATAGTATATGCCAAACAGTAGACTACAAAAGTTGTACTTCAGTGTAGGCTGTCTTTTATCTGGTACACTTTATTAAAATGGCACAGCTAAATTTAAATATATGACTAGGTAACTGAATATATATATATTTTAAAAACTTTTACTTTTTAGAAATTTAATTTATTAGATTTATTAGTACAAATATTAGTGATATCCATATTCTAGTGGAACAGGAATCCACTTCATCAAATGTGCACTGGAATGGCAAGGTTAGCAGGAAATAAATCTGCTAAATTCAGATTTTAATAATAATCAAAATAACTACAGAAATATGAGGTCATCTGCCTTAAACGTAATAAGTACTGGAATTAGTGACACACGATAGCCTGGATCTTGTTAAGCAGAGCGTCTTTTTCCCGAAGTTGATACATGTTGATTTAAGAAGTTTTACTTGCTGTTTCAGACAATCACCTGCAAGGCTGCTGTGGCGTGGGAGGCAAAGAAACCACTAGTTATTGAGACTGTGGAGGTGGCACCACCAAAAGCAGGAGAAGTCCGAATCAAGGTATACACACATTACATGGACTATCACAAACCTTTGTTTTGAAAAACCCAGGAGTGCTAAAAATCGCAATCCTCAAAAATTTTATGAGGGGGTTGGAAATCACACTCCTCAAAATGCAGGAGGGAAAATCGCACACCTCAAAATAATCAGAATTAGAGGCAAGAGACCGAGAGGAATTGCACCCATGAACATGATTAAGTTTGAGGAGTAATGATTTCTAAATTAAACATCTTATGAGTTAATGTTTTGTTTTCAAAATAAATATCCTAATTTAACTAATACGATTGTTGTTCTCAAAGATGAATGAATGGGCCATTGCAGTCTTACACAAGAAAAAGAAACACCATGAACACAACAATTATCGATTTTGTGAAACAGAAAGTAGAAATAGACGAAAACAAAACCTGCTGTACTAAATTAGTTTTTTGTTAGTGTACACATTTACTCGTAACTGATAACAACATGTAAAAACATACACATCATAGAGTTATTGGACAACGTACCTATTATTTTTTTCTTATGTGTTTAAAATAAATTTTGCGATCATTTACCTGCATTGTACGAAAATAAACAAAACTAAAATAACAGTATATCATTCATTTTGGGGGGTATTTTAGCCAATAGCAGAATGGTCGATGTTCTATTTTAGAAATGTGCCAAGATGCATGTTGGTTGTCATGTTTTTTTCGTTCAGTAGAATTATGGAACAACAAAGTTCCAGAGTTTTCCCGATTGTCAAACAGATGAGATGTTAATAAAAAGAGAACTCCTAGCTGATTGGCTGAGAGTAAATACAACCAACCAATTGTGTTTCATTTTATAAACAAAGTATTCATTTTGAACGGAATGTAAAGGTTTGTGGCGTTGTCGATTGAATTCAGAAAACAATTAAAATGACAGAGTTAATAACCAAGAATACAAGCGTGATTTGTTCAATTTAGGGGCATGTTATTTCACGCCAGGCAGATTGAGTTGACGGGGGTTCACGGGCGTGGTAGCACTCGCGCCCATCAAATACAAAGATCTGTTGTCACAGATTAGTGAGGTTTAATTTAACACTGTGTTTGTGAACAGCTACCAATCAAGGCTCACACCGTCCATGGTCAAATTAGCCATTTGAGCGGGCAGCATAGCCCAGTGATACAGTGCCCGCCTGATGCGCGATCGGTCTAGGATCGATCCCCGTCAGCTAACCACTGGGTTTTTTTCTCGACATAATCATATGTCCGACGCCGATATAACCGTATTTATAATGTGTTGAGTGCGTCGTTAAACAAACCAAATTTAAAAAAAAAAAATTAGCCATTTGTTAACTTTTATGCAAAGTAGTTACAACACTTTTTATTTGGCTAATAAAACAAAAGCTGTTGACTGTAATGGCATCACTTTGTGCATTCTATCAAATATATTTTTTAGTGATGTCATCCACCCAGAATTAAATCCATCATAAAACAGCACACAAAAAAGGTGTAAATATATTGGGTGTAATGTCTACACACTAGATGTAAATATGTTGGGTGTAATGTTTGCATGCTAAGGTCGATGACAGTATATCATCACACTCTTGTTTTGTCTTCATACACAATAAATATTTTGTAAAGTACCATTTTTTTAAAGACGCATTCAGGTGCATTAGTAATGTTCAAACAAAACATTTTTAATAGCAAGTTTGAATTGGAATTTGTCCAGCGTTCTGAAAATGGAGATGTAATGTATTCAGTTTATAGTAAGGAGATGTAAAGTGACATCATTAGAATACTAATGTCATTTAAATTCAAAATTATCTATATTTTTACAATGCTTTGCCATATTAAAATAGAAATAATAATATAAAAATTCTATAACAAGCAGACAATGCTGTTTACAGGTCGGTATGTTTTTATTTTTTATGATTGTGGACAAAATATGAAGTTTTAAAAGATGAAAGAAATAAATAGTACTTTTTATCAAATATATATCATTTTTAAAAATTACCTTTGGATATGTTTTATATATTGTGTATGAAACCAAAACAGTGATATGAAAAGTGACTGTTGTTGATCTTAGATGAGCATGTGTACATATGTTGGATCATTGAAATACCAGGGGACAATATTTCGAAATCTGAGGTAACCGGAAGTTGGTTCACATTGTTTTTACCTAGGTAACCAATTGTTCGGTTACTTGAAAGTTACGTTGAAATTATATTTATAATACATAATTCTTAATTCAAACATAAAGTTAAAACAAAATACAAAAGAAAACATTTTATAGAACACTTTCTTTAATGCCTTAGCGGTTCGTGCACATTTCTTTAAACATTTGGCTTGTCTCTGTTTTGAGTCTTCTGTCGCAAGTTACAACCGTTGCAATATACCCTTGTATACTGGTTTGCCGTGCATGAAGTATCTAAAAATCTAGTCGTATACCTGCATGAAGAAACTTCCTGTAATTTGGCCATTTTCTGTCTACACTTTGCTGAAAATGGTTAATTAAAATGCACATCATTTATATGCACTAAGCAGTTTTAATGTTCTTTATTATAATAAATTAGTTTGTCACATAATTCAAATAACTCCCATATGGTTGTGGGTTTTATGGTAGTGTTAGCAATTGCTTTATGGATTTATGTTGTTCTATCTATATTTGTCATGCTTATTAGGACTGCAATAATTAGGACAGGCTATTATCAGGCAATTTTAGTTGGACTCTGTCCATTGGGCACCTGTGGTGTAGAGATTAAGTTTTCATGTGCACATGTGCCAGTAGTCTTGAATTCTTGTTTTACCATTCCTTTGTCTTAGTCAGTAGTGTAGGTCACATTATTTCGTCTCGTTCCGTCGTCTTCATTTTAAATGTCCAGAGCATTACAAACAGAAGATAAACATTCGTTACGTCCTAGTCGTCATCAACAATGCATTGATTATGCAAAATTGAACACATTTGGTTCGTCTGCTGTATATTTGGAAGATAGCCTAACTGAAATAGTTTACTCCAAAAATCGTAATACTATGGCTACAGGTGGACTTCGACTGTCAGACAGCGACCATGTACACAGCCCCGACATCGAATTTGATGACATAGGCCTACAGCGCCAGTTATCATAGGGACCAAGTGTGAACAGGGGCTACGGGGCCAAATCATCGCGAAGGAGACCGTCCGTGGCGCAGCCGGCAGATACTTCGAGTACACAAGTTCCACCTTCAGGCTTGAAACAAACGCTGCAAGACTTGGAGCAGCAGGAGAGGGACATGAAAACACGGATCGTGGTCATTGAGAAGGAGCTTAAAATCGCAGAGCTTAGAAAACAGCTGGCGGAGTTATTGTGTCCCCTGAGCCGGAAGTAACGCAACAGAAACCAAAACATCCAATCTCAACTTCAGGCGTGACAGTGAGGGATCTAAGATGAATACCGGCATTGAAAGAGTTTGTGGAAGAGCAAATGAGACATCATTCCTTCACAGAAGCAGACCAGGTAAGCCAGTCAAGTCCGGGAGAGATTCCAAACTTAGGATCATGTCATGTACCCACAACACTGGCCTCACGCGTACTTGGCCCTCCAGTTTGTCAGCAAAGATATCAAATATGAGGAACTTTCACTATAACAATTCGTGGCTGGGTATATGGCAATACTGTCACAAATGCCATCAAATTCCCAAGATCTGCCTCTTCGCATTAAACATTTGCAGGACTTGATGTATTATGCATGTACTTTCCCTTGGAAATCAGTGTTAGATTTTGATGGAAACTGAAAGGGGAAGAAGGACTTGGAGCAGCTCGTTCAGTGACTTGGATACACACATGTTTCACCACAAGGCAAGAGTCGGCGAACAAGTTTACATGTCACAGAATAAACAGGAGTATAGTGGTGGTGCAGCTCGTAAACAACAGTGGTTTTGTCAGAAGTATCAAACGAGACTTTGCTAATTCAGTAAGAAAGTGCACTATGCAGTCGTGGGAACAGAAAGAAGATGGGTGAGGCATTTTTGTGCCACTTGCTGGCTTTTAGAGAGACAGACAAGGGAGCACCCTGATACAAGTAAGGACTGCCCCCAAGAACAAACCGTGAAAAGAAAGCATGCTTGACTGGCACATGAGGTTACAGCTCAAGTGAAACAGTCCACATCATGGCTTCAACAAAAAGTTTCGTCACGTCACACACATGATGTACATGTTTCGTCTCGTCGCACTAGTGATATTGACAGTGCAACCATCGTCTCGTCTCGTTGTACCGGTAAAGTAGTCGGTGCAGTTTAAGTACATTCACAGATTGCTCAGCCTAGTTCTCTGGATAAAACATTTAGTTTGATGATTCCATCCAATTACTTGGAGAAAGTTACTGATAGTAAAGATGATCAGTCGATATGTGAAAAGATAGATAGTCATGATACGATCAGTCAACCAGCCATTGCAGCAAATAACGCACATGAGACTACCACAGAAGCTATTAACAAACATAACATTGTGTTTAGTTCAGGTATGTTTAATTTTGAAGGCTGCCGCCTACCTGTGTATAGTGCCTGGAACATAAAATACCTTCAGCAACAGTTATTTGGGTACACAGATGCTGTAGCGGTGGATTTGTTACAGTTTGGATTTCCAATAGGGTACAGTTCAGTGCAGGTGCCACAGTCGGACAATAGGACAAGGTGCCCTAGACTACAGCGGCAGTGAACAGTTACTTATCAACTGAACTTGCCTTGGGAGCCACTCTTGGACCATTTATAGAAAATCCACTGAAAACTAAGGTAACCATTTCTCCATTAAATACAGTCGACAAAGATCATGGGGCGAAGCGGCTAGTAATATTAGATCTAAGTTGGCCTAAGAGTTATGCAGTCAATGATGGCATAAATAAAGACATATACCTGGACGAGGAGGTCTGTCTCACCTACCCAACCGTCAAAACATTGTTAGACATTATTCGCCAAAAGGGGCCAGGCTGTTTACTATTCAAAAGGGACTTACGTCGGGCTTATAGACAGATTCCGGTTGATCCTGGTGACATTCATTTATTAGGATATTTGTGGGAAGACTGTTTGTACATAGACAAGAGTTTTTCCATTTGGCCTGCGTTCAGTGGTCTTTGTCTGTCAAAGAGTGACATCTGCTTTATCTTTTATTGCCAAGAAGCATGGTGTATCATGGAATCTATCACCGTTGTCAGGTATAGATAATGGAATTCCAACCCAAGGGACAAAATGTTTCGTGAGGGCCGAGGTTTACCAATTGAACGGGTTGGAATTCCCTTACCTGACAACGGTGATTGATTCTTTTTCTTGCCTACTTAGTAACTAAAGCAAAAATACACCTTCTTGTTACTTTTATACTGCCATTCTTGGCCGACTGTAAACATTGAGTCTGCAGACTCCTTGAACCATACGCACTAAAAATTAATCCCATTGGACAAAATAAAAGAATAATAATTTCACGATTAAGTTCTTTTTTTTATTTCATTAACATAACCTTTGGGAGGATTATAAAAATAAAAATAATACAACATGAATTGGCAGCTTTGCAAATAAATAATTCAACAAAGTTATGAAAAATAATAGCTGTGACATCACTTGATGTCGTTTACATCGTCACAGGCTTTCGCAGTCAATGTGTTGGTCTTCGAGCGTGTTACACGAGGCGGGAAAGTTGATTTACGTATTTTTGATAATGAACAATATGCAACATGAAATGGCATTTTGGTGAGAGAAAAAACACTCTGGTTGGTTTTTGTTTTGTAAACAAAATAGAGTTGTCTCCAGTTATAGCCTCATAGCCGCGTATGTAGAAATTGTCTATACCCGTGGGTAAGATAGATTTATTTAGCACCCGTGGGTAAGATAGATTTTTCTAGCACCGTGCAAAAGCTGGATAATCCGGTCTAGTGGGCAAGAACATGCGTTAATTACCTCGATGACTGGTGGGGCAGTTATTCCAGAATGTGCTACGAATGCGTTTATCAAGCTTGGGGAGGTACTTCAGGCTGCAGGGGCAGAAGAATTGGTGGAAAAAGCTTGCTCTCCTTTTCCCGTTATGACATTCCTCGGTATAGAGATAGATTCCGTTGCTATGGAGATGAGAATGCCTGAAGACAAACTAAAAAGACTCTGGATAGACTTGCCACCTTGGATTAAGAAGCGTCAATGTTCTAAACGTGAACTACAGTCCATTATTGGATCCTTATCCTTCATTAGTAAGTGTGTAGCCCCTGGACGTCTGTTTCTCAATTGCATGTTGCAGTGTCTTCGAGGCATACATGAAATGGAACACAGGATCACAATATTGTCCGAATTTCACAAAGACATACAATGGTGTTGCTATTATTAAGACGAATACCTGGCTGGATGCCAATGTGTTGTTTACCACAGATGCATGCCTGGTTGGGTGCGGTGGACTCTGTGGAAATAAATACTTCCATAGTGTATTTCCACCATCAATTCTTAATAAAGCATGGCAATAGTGATCGCAGCTAAGTTGTGGGCACATGAATGGACAGGTCAGCGTATTACAGTAGCATGTGACAACTTGGCGACTGTTATGTTGATAAAATCGGGTAAGGCAAGGCATTCTGCCTTACTTAGCTGTCTCCGTGAACTAACATTCATTGCTGCAGTCAACGAATTTGAGTTTAGGGCTGTACATATTCGAAGAATGCATAATACAGCAGCAGATATGCTGTCCCACTGGACATTAGTAGAAAATGGTTTATGTCAAATTTGTTGCATACATGAATCGCAATGACTTGGTCGAGTGTTATGTGACATGACTTGTTTGAATTAAATGAATTTTGGTAATTTCAGGGGATTACCAGTTGCTGGTGCAGCAGACGCAAGCATCGCAAGGTGCTGCCTTTTCTGCAGGAACTCATGCAAACCTCCGGATGCAGTGGCGGACATATTTAATGTTTTGTGATTATTTTAAATTGAGTGCATCTCCAGCTTCATCACAAACACTTTGCTTGTATTTACAGTTTTTGAGTCGTTCATTTGTTTCAGGTACCTCATACCCCCAACTACTGCACTGTTTCATCCCGACAAATATCCTTGCACACTCACCGCTCTACCCTGTTCGAGCATTCCATGCCATATGTTACAGCACCTGCATCTGCACCTTTGTTCACTTTACCAAATTCACATGGGTTTCCCCCAGTTACACATGCAGTGTTTCTCTCACAGCTGTGCAGAGTTTTGGTACTTGCGAATTTAGATAATCAGGGGTACACAGGACATAGCTTCAGGCGAGGAGGGGCCACCTGGGCATTTAGGGTGGGGATGCCAGAGGAACTCATTAAAGCAGTAGGTCATCAAATGCTTATCTGCGTTACTTGGATGTGTCGCTAGACACTAAGCTGCAGGCAACAGCACAGTTGGCCGAGTTCATTTCTTAAAGTATATCAGGGATATACATATACAATGTACATTTAGCTTATGTTTGGCCATTGTTTAGAGGGTTGTAAGTTAGGTAGAATTGCATTTAACATGACTTTGGTATATATCTTCTCTCAAAGTAATCATTTGTTCATGTACAAACCTCATTTACATCACATGTGCAGGTACACTTGTTTAACAGCTTTTACTTTTGCTTCAGCATTAAGCACTTTAATTAGCACATTAGGTTTGGTTACTAGCTCTACCACAAGTATTATGCGGTTGTGTCTAGCTGCACACTTCCAACATGTTTACGGCCAAATAAATATATAATATTCGTTCTGTCTTCACTTTTCTGAAAATGGTTAATTAAAATGCACATCATTTATATGCACTAAGCATGTGTAATTATGTGGTGTGTTATGTCTACACACTATAGATGGAAATGTGTAATTAAGTGGTGTGTTATGTCTACACACTAGATGGAAATGTGTAATTCTGTGGAGTGTTATGTCTACACACTAGATGGAAATGTGTAATTAAGTGGTGTGTTATGTCTACACACTAGATGGAAATGTGTAATTCTGTGGAGTGTTATGTCTACACACTAGATGGAAATGTGTAATTCTGTGGTGTGTATTGTCTACACACAAGATGGAAATGTGTAATTATGTGGAGTGTTATGTCTACACACTAGATGGAAATGTGTAATTAAGTGGTGTGTTATGTCTACACACTAGATGGAAATGTATAATTCTGTGGTGTGTTATGTCTACACACAAGATGGAAATGTGTAATTATGTGTTGTGCTTGTTTTAGATTCTGGCTACTGGAGTTTGTCACACGGATGCCTACACACTGGATGGATTTGATCCTGAAGGTCTTTTCCCGGTGGTCCTGGGTCATGAAGGTGGTGGAATTGTCGAGAGTGTTGGTTCGGGTGTCACGTCTGTGAAACCAGGTAGGCTATCATAGTATTCGTTAAAATAGCCTGCTTTATGTTTGGTGTATACTGTTGCATATGATAATAAATGTTTTATACATCCACACTCTTCTATAAGCTAAACAGTCATTCAGTGCTGTAATCAAGGATATTTACCGTATTATGAAACATTAAAAAAGCAGAATATTTTTGTCACAAAAAATGGATTTGTCTTAATTTGCATTAAAATCTCTTCAGAATTTAATTTATAATTTAAAAAACATATCCTAATAGTGCTGTCATTTTAAATTCCAGGTGATCATGTGATACCACTGTACATTCCGCAGTGCTACGAGTGCAAGTTCTGCAAAAGTGCAAAGACCAACCTTTGCTCTAAAATTCGGTAAATATCTGATGCAAATATTTAAAATGGATAGACCACAGAATTTCTTTACCCTAAGTATTGAATAATATGCTCTTAACATAAGTATTAAATAATAAACAGATTTGGTTAATTTTAGTAACAAAATAGTTTGCAAATGTTGAATAATCATTTTCATCAGACAACTTAACAGTAGTTAATGTGTATTAATTAGGTCGACTCAAGGAGCCGGGTTCATGCCAGATGGGACGTCTCGTTTTACATGCAGAGGGAAACAGCTCTTCCATTTCATGGGGACGAGCACCTTTTCTGAGTACACGGTGGTGGCAGAGATATCTGTTGCTAAGGTAGGAAGTAATGGTAGTTGAAATGATAACTTTCTGCAGCTTAAGCTAAACGCCATACACTTTCATTAAAATCAAATATTAAAGTTAATGAAATTTCTTCTTAGTCTGCTGAATGTTTTACTGCCATGGTTATTTGAAAATGTTTGAAATTTTTAATACAAAATTACAATGTACAGATATATTGTATAGCATGCATGTTTAGATATTATGAAATATCTTATAAATTGTGCCAGAATAATTCAGTAGCATTGTCTGTCTTTGTCATGTAATTATATTGATATACTTAACTTTGTTGAAAAGCCAATAGCCCTTGAAATTCAGACAAGTTTGCTATGGCAGTTAAGTGCCGTCGCAAATCAGTTTTGCAACAGCACTACGGTGGCAATTTTAAAGAAAAGGTTAATGCTGTCAAAATTATTCGTATATGATCCACTGCAGTAATAATATTCTATAACATGACATCTCAACTTGACTTTCGTAAACTTCTATACTGGAATAAACTGATTTATATTAAATTGAAAACATTGGGCCACACTCGATTATGCTTTTTTCTGAGAGATGTAATTGGGCAAAGTTGTAAATTGTTGCTGGGGTGTGTGGGAACTGTAATTAAATATTTGTTCATTCCTTCTGTTATATCTTTTCATCCAAATGTACAAATTGGGAATGGGGGGCCAAGTCTGTGGTGATTTAAAAATGAGATATTCAGCCATATAATTAGCAATTTTCATATTATATAGTGCTGTGCCAGTGCAATAATGTTCTATCTACAATTGTAGGTGTTATGTTCATTTTAATTTTTTTGGCATGTTCTAAATGTCAGTAAAAATCTATTATTTTTCCATTTACTATTTAATCATACTAATTATATGTAAATTTGTGATTTGTTTTAATTTTACATAATTAAGGCCAAACAAAATAAATGTTGGGTCTCTGGGTCAGTGCACACGTCGATTTTGACCCTTGCACATCAACATGTGTTTTTTTGTTTTTAATTTCCGGTGGAATTATATTGCTTTTTGCTGAGGTTTCTTCCTATGATGTAAAACTGCATTTGGAAGGAACGATGCAATCAATACATTTTATTTACGGTTATATGGCATCAGATGTATGGTTAAGAACCACACAGATATTGAGGGAGGAAACCCACTGTCACCACTTTATGGGCTACTCTTTTCACATAGCAGCAAGGGATCTTGTATATGCACCATCCCATAGACAGGATAGCACATACCACAGCCTTTGATGTACCAGTCATGGTGTACTGGCTGGAGCGAGAAATAACTGCATTTGGATTCAAAATGTCATTGTGCATGAACTAGGATTTGCATTCTCATTTCAATTTAAATACGTCCCTTATTTTGGTATCAAATATTCCAACCTTTTCTGTGCAGTCCATTCTTTATTAAAAAAAAAAAAAAAAACAACAAATGTTGCATTGCTGGAACTTTGGTCTGACCAGACACCGACCTTTTTCTCTCTTTGTTTTTTTGGCCTAATGCTCATTTTCTCAATATGTAAATTCTGAAGATGCCCTAATTTAGTAATAGATACACTTAATGAGAGACAGACCTGTACACTGAGGTGCCCGCCTGATGCGTGGTCGGTCTAGGTTTGATCCCCGTCAGCTAACCACTGGTTTTTTTCTCGACATAACCATATGTCCGACGCCGATATAACCGTCAATACAATGTGTTGAGTGCGTCGTTAAACAAACAAACAAAAAATGTACACTGAGATTGATATGTAAATATAGCCGTGAGTGACACTCAATCATCCTAAGAGTAGGTGAGACATTTTATTCTTCTATTCAAATTATAGACGGGTTTTATATTAAATATTGTTTCAGTGTTATTGCATATTTTCACTGTTATTGATGTGTGGAATTGTTGCAGGTTGACTCGAGTGCTCCTCTGGACAAAGTCTGTCTCCTGGGCTGCGGAATATCAACAGGTTATGGTGCTGCTCTTAATACTGCGAAGGTCAGTCTGAGTACTGTAAATGACTTTATTTTTGCGGGCACAAATTTTCACGATTTCCTTAAAATGAGTATATTCGCGAACATTTATTTACGCGAATCCCTAAAAAATGTTTATTATTATTTTTTAATTTCTAATAAAATAATCTATCTTTTATTTAAAATTCCTGTAAGTCACAACCCAACCTTTTGTTTTTCCATTTATTTATCAGCTTGACTTTGACCCAACGACGGTCGACATCACTTGAGGCAGTGCACGTGGTTGATCCTATGTGTAAACAATATTGGTTTACAGTGATTACAGTATCTTGACACGTTTTAATCAGCGAACAATAGTTTTCCTGCTTGAATTTAAAAATACATTACAGTTTGAGATACACGCTAATTACTGTGGCCCTAGTTCACAATTCTGTCAAATGCAATTACTACACAACTCTGCTTACGCATGCGCTATCGATGTTCCTGTGATTGTTATAAAAACTGAAATAGAAAACGAAACAAATTTCAAAGAATCGGCTCTATGTCAGAATAAATGTGTTGAAGTTACAGAACCAATAAAAGACGATCAATGGTATGTTACACACATTCCCTAACAGTTTATTTCGTAGTTCTGCACGTTCATTTCGATATTGTACTCTGGACAGTAAGATACAAAAGCATCGATAATGTCGTTAAAGTGGTTGACTACCGTTCAAAAACCAAAATTAGCGGGGTTACCAAATCCCAGAGAATGTTCGTCTGGTGAACAAGCTGTGTCATTCGAAGCTGCCAACAATGCGACTAGGAAGCAATCAAAGTGAACACACGAAAACGAAAATGAGGGGAGTACAAACAGTACAACGATGATACTCGAGCTAAAATTGCCCGTTATGCGATTGAAAATGGTGCAACGAAAGCAGCCCGTAAATTTACAAATGAACTTGAGAAAACTCTCAGTGAAAGTACAGTTAGAAGTTTAAAGGCGTCATATTTAAAAACAGTTAAACTCAGTTTGGATGGCAGCCCATTAAACATGTTACCCAAGGATCAACGGGGACAACCCCTCATGCTTGGGAAATATGACGTCATGGTAAAGGAATGGGTAAGAAGTGTGAGACGCCATGGAGGAGTGATAAACACAGCCACCGGTGACTGCTGCTGCAATTTGCATTATTAAAAAACACGAACAGTCGAAGTTGCGTGCTTTTGGCGGATCACTCGAGATAACAACAACGTGGTCAAAGTCGTTTTTGTCGAGGATGGGATTTGTCAAACGAAAAGGTACGAAGGGTGTGAAAACCGTGCCCGGCGATTTTGAAACTTTAAAATCGGAATTCATCGAGCTTGTTCTCGTGGCAAAACATGAAAATAACATTCCAGACGAACTGATCATAAATTGGGATAAAAAAGGAGTGAATCTTGTACCAGGGGGTGATCGGACATTTGAAGAGAAGGGCGCTAAACAGGTGAAAATTAGCGGAAAAGATGACAAGAGACAGATAATGGCACTACTGGCTGGAGACCTGCTGCCGCCGCAAGTCATCTACGGTGGAAAGACCGACAAATGTCATCCACGCGTCAATTTTCCAGAACAGTGGAACATAAAGCATACAGAGGTCCCACTGGAGCAACCAGAATTCAATGCTTGAATTCTGCGACAAAATCGTCATCCCGTACATGGAAAAAACACGAGCAGACCTCCACTTGACGGCAGATCAACGATGCATTGCCATTTTCGATGTGTTTAGGGTGCATCAGTGCAAACTATTGCTGGACAAACTGAAAGAAAACCACATTCAAGTCGTTTTCGTTCCTGCTACATGTACTGACCAACTACAGCCACTGGACTAGACGTTTAACAAAAATTATAAGCTAGAACTGAAAAAGTGTTTTCAAGATTGGTTTGCCAGTGAAATTGTGGCACAGATGGAACAGCAGGAAGACGACGGGTCGGAGTCATGTGTTGAGAAAGTGCAGGTTGATTTGCGTTTGAGTACAATCAAACCTCTCCACGCCCAGTGGCTTATTCGGGCACACGATGCAATGAAAGGGAAACGACAGTTAATTCGTACTAGTTTAAAACTTGCATGTCTGTGTCACTTTACTGAATGAAATTAACATTGAACTAATGTATGGAAAAACATTAACAATCTCTGGCCGAATTATTATTAAATCCAAAATTTGAATAATAGTATGTTGAAAAATACCTGTTGTCGTTGTTTGTGTTTGCGTTTTATGTTCATCGACTGATATTAGTGATAAGAGTACCGACTACCGGTATGTTGTAAATAAATATTGACATTATTTCACTTGTTTGTTTTCTGGTTTTAATATTATTGTATGTGTGTGGCTATAGGTATTGATTGGGTATGTATGCAATTGTAGCTACTGTCATTAGGTCGGTGAGGAGGGAGTGCAAATTTTATGTGGAATTTATTTTCACGAATTTCCTTCAGACGCGAAAATAAAGTCATTTACAGTAGCTGTTGTAGATCACAGGCCAACATTAACTGTAACTGGACAAAAAACATCTAGTTTAATTGATGTTTCAAGTTAGCCAAATAGCTATGTTAGCTTTTTGGAGAATTCGCAACGTCAATGACGGCTTAAGCATTGATAATATATTTTTGGAACTACAGTAATATTTTTTACTGAATTAAAAATGTTCTTTTCCAGGTTGAAGCTGGCTCGACCTGTGCGGTGTGGGGATTGGGAGCAGTTGGACTGGCAGTCATTATGGGCTGCAAGAAGGCTGGAGCCTCGAGAATTATTGGCATCGATATCAATCCGGACAAGTTTGAAATAGGTACAACCATTCATTGAACTCTGCAGGGAGTTCTTCAGTGATTTTACATGGAGTGTGTGTCTCTATAAACATGCATAAACCCCAGTAATAACAGATACTGTTTCACTTGAATTACGAAAATATCTACATTTGATGATGGTCCAATAGACCTTAGAAGCTGATTTCATGTCAGTCGTCTAGAATAGCTCAAAGTATGTTTATAAAGTGAGGATTTTTTAAATGGTATATTCCACATTTGTCAATAGATCAGAAATATAATTGGTGGTTCCATTATGCAGACTTTTATAAATTAGTACATAATTGTTTTTGTTTCATCCACTTTAACTGCTGTAATAGAGAGAGGGAGGGAGAGGGAGAGGGAGGTAGGAAGGATCAGCTTCTGAACTCACTCTAGCAGCAGTTACAGTAGGTGGTTAAATGAGTCTTCATTTCATGTTCCACAGATTACACAGCACTAGTTCATTAATAGTAAATATAACCATTATACAGGACTCCTAGAATATTTTTTTGCAAAAATCCACTAGCCATGGGATCAGTGATTTAAAAAATGCACTAGCCACAATTAATATTCACTAGTCATACAATTTTACCAATAGCAATAATTGGACATATCACCTAAAGACTGGGATAGAGCTTTAAAACCATTAGATGGGGTGGGAATGGTGGGGGAAGGGCAGAATATTAATTTTTACAAAATAAGACTTGAAGGAATGCTTATGTATATTGAACGATATATAATGCATCATATATCAACAAGTATAATCTTATATTTAATTAATAAAATGGTTAAACCCTTAAAATCATAATGGACCTCATCAGCTGTCCTTTATTACTGTAAATAATTCTGTAAAACCATAGATTAAGTAGACATTCCCATCTAAAATCACAAACGTGACCAATTACGTAGTTATTTTTGCTCCAATTGGCCTATTAATTGCTAAATTAAGAAGGCATGTTGGAGAATGTGAAGATAGGATTATATCGTAAATGGAAATATTTGGGTAATCAGTTCTAGCCTAACTAGGATGAACTTATCATACCTGTTACTTGTCAAGGTAGTCCCCATGGACGTTCACACCTGTCTTCCAATGATATGGTATTTTTTTTATTTTTTTATTTTTTTTTATTTTTTTAATATATATATTATTTATTGTCCCCAGAAACATAGGTGATGTCAGGGTTGGGGAGCCCCGAGTCATCACCGTACATAATTTTCATCATCTTTTTATTATATGGGGGAAGACAAGTGTTTTTAAACTTCTTTTTTTTTTACATCACAAACATTCATTTATTCACACATACACACACCATCTAAAACAAGCTATTTCCACCCCTCTAAACATACCATTTGACTTATGTAGCTTGTATATTTTGAAAATTATCTACAGCAATAGTCCTATACACCTTATCTATAGTTCTTGAAGGATAGATATTTTTATTTTTTTTCAAGCATTCATTCATTTCTTATAAAATGTTGATATACACCCACTCACAGAACCACA